>CAJPEV010002491.1:0-37481 GCA_905338385.1 Darwinula stevensoni | reverse complement strand
ATCATCTTTAATCGTTTATTTTTTAAATCAAGTTATGGGAGTTCCGTATCTCTTTCGTTGTAACTAATGTTGGTCCGACTAGTACCATAAATCTATCTATACAATAACATACCTGTGACAATTTACATAACTTAGGCATACACACAGAGATGCTGTCACGCCATCTCTGGGCGGTCTTAAGATCTATCTTACTGCTCTCGCGAGCATATCCATGCCATTTAACGAGTCCGGTAGAGAGAAACTATGCGAAGTTTTCCATTTACATGTATCGCTTGTTGATGCGTCAGGTCGATATCTAAATTCAGGATATTGTAAGTCACGTGGTGACGTGCAAGAGCATCGTCAAACATCGAAGTCTAATATAAGGGTTGTCGGCAAGGTCGAATCCACGATTTCGGAATAATTTGTGAAGTTGTATGTAGTAACTCGTAAATTTTAACGTCAAGGAATTTTCTGAACAAGCTTTATCATTCCCTGTTGTTGCTGAAGTTACAGCTTTTGCTTCCGATGATCACGTTTTCTTCCGTTTCGCGGATTTTTGAGATACCTGGCAGATGTTTGCTACCTGTCGATAACCGTGGACATCCTGGTGTTTCTGAATGGTCATTGTCTCAAACGATCGTTAATGTCGCGATAATTACCAAGTTGAAATTCGCAAAACTGCTCGTCGGTCATCTTAGCATCGCACATTTTTATGTCTATAGACGTTCAGCAGCCAAGTTAGAGTATTCAAGCGGAAAGACCAGGGAAATTTTTTTTGGAGTTACGCATGTAATAACATAAGCTCTGGGTCAAATTTGACCCAGCTTGGTCGTTTAAGGGTTAAACAAGTTCTTGATCCTACCAAAAAAGCTTGAGTGCAATTCACTTGAGGTTTAAAAGCTTGCTGGTATTGAAATATTCCCTTTCTCTTCCGCTGTATATATTGCTGCTCATACAGAGACCAATACAAGCTCAGGTGTTAGCTATTCATTACTTGACAAGTCATTTGTCAGAGGTCTTTTCTAGAGCAAGAGAAGGCAAAGGCTTTTCTTGCTGTTAGCAGGTTAATATTGAAGATATAATTCTTGTTCAATATTTGAGTTGTGTAAAATCAAATTCTACCTTGTCTTTTGGGCCCATAAGAATGATCCATTGTCATCGTTATTGGATCTTCTCAATTTCAAAGACTTGTGTTAGTTCCTGCATATTCTGGTGGTCACTTCGGTGTCCAAAAGACACCCATCTGTCACCCTTATACAGGGTGGGGCATAAAGATCTCCCACATTTTGAAAGCTTCGTTCATTTTTTATACCCTATCTAGAAAAAAATGCATATATTTCTGAAAAGTACATAAAAAACAGTTTCGTTTTAATAATCATATCAGGCAAATGGCGGCCGTTGTTGGCAATACATTGCTGAAGACGTTCCCGGAAGTTCTCCATCACTCTCTGGGTTATCTCAGGCGGAATGGCGTTGATTTCCTGTCTGATCCTCTCCTTCAAATCCTCGAGAGATCGAGGACGATGTTTGAAAACCTTTTCCTTTAGGTATCCCCAAAGGAAAAAGTCACATGGGCTTAAATCTGGTGACCGTGCCGGCCACCCCACGTCTCCCCTTAAAGAGATTAAACGCCCAGGGAACATTTCCCTCAACACTCCGAGCGAACGTCGTGCTGTGTGAGCTGTGGCCCCATCCTGTTGAAACCACACATGTTCTGTATCCACATCGTCCAGTTTGGGGCGCAGAAAGGTCTCCAACATTTCAACGTACCGGTCGGAGGTCACAGTTACTGTTGCACCACCTTCCTCAAAAAAGTACGGGCCGATCACACCAAAGTCGGCAACTGCACACCAAACAGTTACGCGAGGAGAGTGGAGCGGTCGTTCGTGGAGTTCACGAGGGTTATGTTCAGCCCAGTAGCGAAAATTCTGCTTGTTTACGGCTCCACTGATATGGAAGTGAGCCTCATCGCTACTCAGAAGAACAGCTGCAGCGGGAACTTGTTCAAGAATTTCCGCACTTAGGGCTCTGCGGTTGGCATGATCTCTCTCACTTAATTCTTGAGCCAACATCATTTTGTAAGGATGCAGTTTTAAATCGGCATGCAGAATCCTCCTCAAACTCCGACTTGATATCCCCAGTGCCACGGCATGCTTACGAGCGGATCGCCTTGGCGATTGCTGAATGGATGCTCTTACTGCTTCCACATTTTCTGGCGTTCTAACGGTCCTAGGTCTGCCAGGTGATTTTCTTTTCAGTGTGGATCCAGTTGCCCGAAGGTTAGAAATCCATAGCAAAATCGTTTTCCGATCTGGTACAGATGCATTTCGACCGAGCGCGAAACGTGTACGGAACGCTCTCTGCGTTGCTATCACAGAACGGTTGTTCTCATAATAAGCTTGAACAACAAAGCCCCGATGTTCACCGGTCCAACTCATGATGGGTACTGAAAACGGTAGAGCCTAACCTACCGAATAAGACTTAGCCCACCTCTCTACCCCCACTACAGCCCGCACAGTGCCCCCTCGAAATGTGGGAGATCTTTATGCCCCACCCTGTATTACTGGTGGAAAATGGAAGAGTCTATAATGGATTGGATTCGAACATGTCTGGTTTGTCAAGCTTACTAGGTAGAACGCCATGATACCCAGTTCTTTAAAATCCGTCAGTTTCTTGTTCCCCCGCTAGCATGAGCACATTATCACGACCTCGCGGGGAAATTACCACATTCCATTTATTTGCAACTACGGAACCCGCTGGGTAGCTTTCCCCCTGAGCAAATCGGAAACAGTTACAAATGTCATCCTCAAAGGAGTATTCTACCATTTAGGGATTCCGGAAATGCTTCACTTCGATCAGGGACCCAATTTAGAAAATAAAGTTTTCACCAAGAATTGCGAACTAGTTGGAATTCGTAAAAGGGGAACTCCCTTTTATCATGCAAGAGGTAATACAGATTTTTTAGAACGGATATAGTAAAATCAATTCTTGCAATAATTGGCGTGAAAAGAATCAGAAACTTGGGATTTACTGATCCAGGCAGCTTTGCAATCTGTACGGATCATCAAAGTTTACTGATGATGAGACCTTAAGAAATTCCCTTGCACTTCGAACCACGTACTGTTCTGAACCTTGAATTTCAGACGATTACTCCGTAACGTTATCCAACAGAATTGTCAAGGGCGTCACGGATCTAGAATCGAATAGCTTTGGCATGAAAAATTGAGCTCGATTCATGTGCCGCCTGTCGTAGCTCTTCGATGCCAAATTCGTTGTCATCCTCATATTTGTCATGCTATAGTCATGGGAAAATGCTTGTTGTTTCATCCACCTTTTCTTCTCATTTTCCTCTAAACGCGCCTTCTTCATTTTCACCCGATATTACTTGGCTTCACACTTTCGGTCTTCGAGAGCCTTACCACGAATTGCAAGCATTGACTCAACGTTCTTCTCTGTTACAGGTAAATGGAGCTTATCGTATAACTCTTTTAGTCAATAATATTTACTCCGTACACCTCAAAAGCCCAATTAGTAGCGCTCAGCAGAACTTCAAGATTTGTCGAAATACTGTAATGCAAGCACATATTTAGTACGGTATCCCATATACTGTACACATTGTGTGTAGCCTCTGGTAGATAGCTGTGGCCTTTGCCGAATTCTGGATAAATAGATTTCATCTCGCCCATACCAAATCGGAAGGCAGGTGAATGTAGAGGGTAAGCCAGGGATATGGAATAGGAATATTTCCTTCGCGCTGCTTTTAGCGGGAAAGGTCTTCATCATTGCATTTTCCGCAGGCACAAACTTTAAATGGACGGGATGAGCAATGTTGAGTTTGCATGGTTTGAGGATGGCGAACTATTAATACATCTTTCACATGGTGAATGGTACGTAAGTTCTTCCTGAAAACCTCTGGGTCTTTCTGTGCATAAACATCAACAAGAGCTGGAAAAAAATTAATACTAGGATAACGGATGAATGTCTCCGTCAAGCTGCCATTTGAGGGTTTCTTCTTGTGCTTCTTCTCCAAGCATTTGCATTTCATTTCAAACAACTTGGGTTCGTCAGACTTATGATTGTCTGCAAAGACACGTACTTTATTCTGAGCAGTATAATTCTGTAATATGTTAGTGTGAGCCCGAGGTGCATGCCCCGCCCCCCGCAAATCATTCATTTTGAAGAATTTTCATCTGGATATGACACTCGAAAGCTCACCTGACTCGTGGAGTCCTTGTTCTGCCAATTGACTTCAACATGGACAATACAAGTCTTCTAGCAATGAAAGCCTTAGCTAACAGTATATACTTCTGCTGATTTAGAGGTTCCGTCATAAAATGGAACCGTGAATATTTTATCTCTATCACGCTATAACAAATGAGAAACGTATAAAAAAAATCCACCCGTGAAGAAATCCTTGATCAAAGAAAATTCTTGCTGTAGGTACCCCTTGTGCTGGTGCGGGATATGCTGCTTTAGAATGGTTCATACATATACAACAGCATCCTAGCAAAAGAGGTTAAGTCATGCCATATCCTAGACCAAACATTCGATAATGTTGACAATATGTCATTCTAGCAATAATTGCTGCAACTTGCAGAATTAGGAGGAGGGAATCTAAAGATTTCCAACGTCTGCTTGTCTGCGGAGAAAAATCCCTCGGCCTCATCTGCCCAAGATAAAAAGGAATGTAGGCATAATGTAATTAACCTTGGAAGCTGGTTGCTTCATTTGAAAGAAGATATGGCCTGATCGAAATAAAAATTGTTTACTTGATTCAGTGAGGACAAAACTTGATATTGGAAAAAGCTCCAACATACCGACTGATGAACTCGTTGGCCCCTGAACTGCTACTTGCAACAAGGGTATCTCCTGCTCTGTAGCATGAAGGAAAGTTCTTCTTTAGTCTTCTACTTCTTTAGGAAGTAAAATAATTTTCTCAATGATATTTTTAAATTATTAATCCCTGTGGAGATGGGAGGATGTTGTATTTCTAAGACTGTCCATCTTTTTTCAGCCGCCTTTCTAGCCCTCTTCGTCGTTCTTTTTTGAGGTGATAGTTTTCGCCTTTTGATTGGAGGGCCTGTAATATATGTAGCATTTAATAAAATACTAATAAAATACTGAAAGGAAAGAGACTTTCGCCGAGGTCAAGTTCCTCCCACTCCCCTCCAACCGTAACAGCAAGGCACTTGGCGCCTCCTCCTGCCCCCCCAGGGACCCGTCGTAACAATACACGATTCCCTATATGAAAAGAATCAGTACCGATGAGTCTTCTATTGCTTCCTCCCTAAGTCTAATTGAGGCAAGAATAGGTACCAGCCCCGTCCTCTTCGGGTCATATCATGCCTAATACCATGTCGCTCATAGACCTATTCCCTTCCCCATTACAACACCTATGCTCTCTGTCACATTCGGACTGAATTTTCGACGGCCTTTCTACACTGGGAAACGCCCCGGTCGTTCTACGTTTATTTGGGTCAAGACGAGTCTTTGCTTTGTACCTGCTTGTGGCTAACCTCGGGGTCAAGAACTTGTTCAGCTTAACTCACTAACCTATTTCTCCGGTACTCCAAAAATCCCGTTAACAAGATTCAATTAAGGAATTGGTTACAAGTCGGACAAATGTGCAGCCTTTTTGTGATCATGAACGGTGGCAGAGTTAAAAAGTGAACCTACTCCTTGTGTAATATATACCAGAAACCATCAAGCTGCCAATTCATCGGGTAATTTACGAACATGATATGGACTAAAATTTTGGGTCATTCTCCTTCCATCGGGCCTTTATTACAATTGATTTAACTGTAATTCGTATGGATATTTTATCAACCTAGCATAATGTGCGACACACGGCTCAGAATGTGAAGAAGGTTAAGGAGCTAAAAGCAAGACCCATGTGTTCACGTGATGGGGTGTCTGCCATTTGGCCACAATCGCATCCCCTAGGTTGAGCACCGTACATGCATCCATACTGCATGGGAAACTAGGGACCGAATGCACAATCTTCAATTAGGAGAGATAAAGGGGTCTTTAAGCTAAAGTGCTCTTTTGGGAATGCATAACGTCCGTTAACATAAACCCCCTCTAACTTTAACAGACAGTTAAACAGTTCTCTGGCTAAAAGAAGGAGGTCCCAGACCTCCTTTATCTCGTAAACGGGGGATTTTCCCCATTATAATTGCCGTTCATTTGCATTCTTGTCGTTTGGTGGTGAAAAAAAAAATTATAATCAGCTACCACCAATCTGGTGTCGGGCAAAAGTCATTGCCCACCTCAAGCCAGGAAAGCCGCCACAGGAAGCAAACAGCTACCGGCCAATTTCGCTGCTTTGCACAGCGAGCAAGCTCATGGTGAGAGTATTTTTGACCCGCCTCTCTCCCACCATCGAAGCTGCACTTCCAGAAGAGCAGGCTAGTTTTCTCCCCCGGCGTAATTGTTGCCGGCTACGAAACGAGAAGACCGTATCACGTCAAAACATCGACACCAAAACATCGAAACGACTAAACATCGACGCGACAAAACATCGACTAGGTAAAACATCGACATGACAAAACATCGACTAGGTAAAACATCGACATGACAAAACATCGAAACAAGGAAACATCGACACGACAAAATTTTCCCTCAGATTTTTTTGAGATCGCAATGGGAATTCCCCCGTTAAGCGGATTTCGGTCAAAGTAGCTGATAAGGTGAGCGGGAAGATCTTGAGTAGATCAGTTAAGATTTTCACTCAACACGGCTTAATGTCATTGTGTGACCATCCTCCAGTAAGAGGATTACATGCCCACCACAAACCAGCAAGGATGGATTAGGATGGGGATAGACCTGGGATATAAGATAACCCAACATCGCACCAAATCAGTTACTCGACTGGCTTCGTGTGACTTCATTCGAACTGCAAGACTATAAGGAAGTTCAACGTCATATTGTTATTNAAGATATTTTGGAAATGTACTCAGTACTGGAGTCATAAATGCCGTGGCAGATGCCTTACAGATGGAGATCGCATACTAAAAGCAAGTGATCACAACCACGTTCCAGAGTGTGCAGCAGCCAGAGCAAAGGCAGTGTACGAGGACATGAAACATCAAGCAAGACACACGCAGGATGGTACTCATAACATCATCGCCAAATCAAGCGCTGGACTGCCGGATTCAGTAAGCGGGCGATTGCCGTCCGTTTCGTCCATGAGAAGAACTGTACAGCGGGCGAGGCAGAGAGCTACAGCCCCACTGCCGGCCCCAAGTCGTTTGGACGACCTAAGGATTCCTGAAGAATACAAAAAAACATGTACAGCTGTATTACAGGTGTAATTTTGTTCCGTGCAATGACAGGCTCCTCTTTTCAACATATTCTCCTTATCATTGCCAAAAGCTGATACCTTATTCTAATTCTTTTTTTTGTATTTGGCCTCCCTTGATGTGGTTTGAAATCCTTTTGACTATTGACTGTGTGTGTCAATAAAATTCTGAAAAAGTCGGTACTTTCATTAAGAACTGGAACCAAGTAATACATTATAGACGGATGAATAGCATCAAATTGCTTGCCGAAGCCAATATGCCATCCTCGATTGATAGTCGATTGCAGCAAGGCCCTGCGGAAGATGCGTAACAGTAGCGATCTCAAAAAAAAATCTGAGGGAAAAAAAAAAAAACTTGTCGACGTTTCATTTCGTCTATGTATTGTCACGTCGATGTTTTGCCTGGTCGATGTATCGTCTCGTCGATGTTTTCTCGCGTCGATGTTTTGTCCCGTCGATGTTTTGACACGGAACCGCATCATAGAAGACCCATCGAAAAAACGGCTAAAATCCCGCTCTCGGCCCGCCCTCTTTCAATGTGGAGGAACGCTGGAGAACACTGGGAAAATACTAACATCCCAAACAAGTCACTAGTCTCCGACCCAACAGTGCAGCCTCCCGGGAATGGTCAATTTTTAATCGCATCCGGACAGGTCAAGGTCGTTGTGCCCTGCTCCTCCACCGCTGGAAAATGAGGGACGACCCATCGTGCGACTGTGGTCACGAATTGATCATGCAGCACATCATCCATCACTGCCCCCTAAGGAAATACCCGGGAAATGTCACAGAGATACGTAATGTTATTCCAGAAGCCATTAACTGGTTCCCAACTTTGACATTGTCCTTTAAAGATCTTGCAAACCATTCATTCCATACGATATAAGAAGTCTAGAAACCATGCTGTCTCTGCACAATCTGCGTTACTTTAAATGGAGGAGGAGGCGCCATACAATTCTCTTGCGTTACAACCTCAATCGACGAACAGATCCCTTACTCTATTACAGCGATTATCAGTCTCTGAAACGTTTCCGGTTCTCCAAAGACTCCGTAAGCTACCTGGCTGATTTGCTCGAGAACAAGATTGGGCGTAAGTACGAAAGAAGAGCAACCATCAGTACTGAGCACAAAGTCCTCATCGCCCTGAGGTGTTGCGCCACATACAGCTTTCATCAGGTTGTGGGCAACAACTGGGGCCATGGATTCCACTTGCCTCCAGGGCTGTAGATTTCGATGTAAGGAAGGCGGATTCTTCAGATGCAGGAAATATTTTTTTTCCCGTGAACGTACAAGTAGTGTGCACCGCGGACCAGAAAATAACTGACATTGTTGGCCAGGGTCAGTGCACGACAACCGGATTTTCTGAAATCAGATGGAAAGGAAACATTTATTTTTAGTTCTTCCGTTGAATTTTGATCCGCTTCTAATACTTAATCTGTATTGATGATCGTTTTCTTATATGGATAGATTAAAAGGATATAACATTCGTCAGAAATTGAGAACTACGTTTGTATTCACCTGTTTTTTTTGTGCTGATCAACTTCCTTCCTCGCTTGTCTTCATTCTCTCACAGAGGCCCCCCATCCAGTAGATCGACCCTTGCCAGTGATGGCTTTCATCTTAGGAACAATATCCTCCCATGCAGCGATCTTCATCTTGTTGCTTGTGGTGCCCATTTTCTAATATTTCATGAGCCTTGACACACTGTCGCAAGGCATCTCTTTCTGCAGTCGAACTTCAGCGACCGCTTCTTAGAACTCATGACCTGATAAACTAGATGAAGGCAGTACAAAGTGACATTCCACAGGCCTCCCAGGTCAGTCGCGACTGATTCTTAAAAAGAGGAAGAGTTCAAGTGAGATGATAGAACTTGAAGATCTGGGTGGAAACGAAATACCAACCCTGATTTTTACCTGCAATTTCAGAAGTGGGGGATAAACCAGCCACAATATGCCATTTTTCTTTTTCTATTGTTTTCATTTCATTTTGTCTGTCCCCAATTGCCGTTGAAACACAAGGTTTTTGACACATTGCTCACGTACAGCATGGAGTCTGGGTCGGGGTGCCAGTAACCGCCTAAAAGTCACCTTCCAGCACCTGCATTTGACGGATCCATAGTTTGACAAAAGAAGAAATAGGTTTCCTTTTGACAGTGTAGATCGGATTGCTGGCCGATCCCGAGAATGGCCGCATCCCGCAGGCTTTTGATATTTATTTAATTCAAGGCATTTTTGTTTATTGAGGCTTATGTGCGTGACAAGAGTTTTGGAGTTGACTATGGCCATGACAACCCTGTCCGGTGTGCCTACTTTTGCCATACGAGGACCGCTTTCAGCGTGAGTTTGTAAGGTCTCGAACCATTGATACAACCTTATTCCTATATAGGGTCCTTTAAAGGTTTTCTGGCCTGATTGACCTTCAACCCTGGAACTGAATTATATGTGAGTCTACTTAGGCCTAAGGGCCAGACGTCCCCCGAAATAACTTAACTAGCGATCAAAACTAGCGAAGTAGCTTTTCAGCGAAAATAATTGCCCACCTCTACTCTAGACACTTCCGGATCGACATCCCGAAGCGTTCCACGAGTCGATAGGAGTCATTTGACATGATGGTTTCTCACTCCTATTGAACCCTAAGCCTGATTTTTTTTGGCGGCGTTTGACACAGAACACGCTCAGCTAGAAGCTGGACCTACCATTTTTGTGGCTTTTGTCTCTACACTTTCGTAGGTCAATGCCACTTTCAACAAGCACTTCGGAAATAGCTCTTCCACATCCTTCTCATTTTCTCTTCATTTAAGTAAAGCTCAATCAAATTCAATACCCTGTCCTGAGCCACGTACAGAATGATGAAGGAAATTTGTTCAATGTGCGACACATTAGTAATACAGTCTAGCCTACGTTATCCCGCAAGCCTCCAAGAAAGAAAATGTTTTGTAAATGTGATTGCATGTGACTTCCTAGTTGCTCATGCTCTCATGCAGTTTGGGAATGGTGTTGCAACATGGTATCGTAACACCTTACCAATTATAGCGTCCCGCGGAACAGCTTTCATTTCCATGTGGGTAGAACTTCAATATGATTAATCCATACCTGTTTGCTGTCAATCCCGGAATCCTCGAATTACCGGAAGTGAAAGGAACTTTTGATTAGACTGCAGAGCGTTTTTGCTCGTGATGCTTTCCCTTTACTTAAAGCTTTTTCCAATTGTCTTGGAATCCAATAGTTAGATAGCTTTGGCCAGATATGCCTCAGGTTCCGTACTAGGCTGCAGGATATTATCCTTTATAAAGATTGTTACACGCTGATTGCTGCAACCTTCAATAATTCAGCACGCAGGCGCGTTGTCAAGATTAAATGTCGGTCATCCAGGTTGTCTTCTCGTTCGCCCCCTAGACTGCGAATTTCACGTGTCAAGGGGGGTTACGGTTTGACCATCGGACGTACAATGTTATCACATCACAATAAAAGGGAAATTCCCCCTGCGATATGCTTGGAAAGCCCCTTCAAGAAGAGAAAAAGGTCGTGCTCGGAACTTCGCGTAGCTCTTTCCAATATGGAGCTGAACATCAAGCGCCTCTGCTCATCAATCCAGGCACAAGTGTCTCACTTGATTGCTTCTGGGAACAGTTTTAAATGAGTCATTGACTGCCCTGTGATATTTGAAGGCATCCTTTTCCAAAACACTTCTCTCAAACATAATAAGTTCTTACTGCCCTTTATAAGCTGGATGTATTGAGTATTTTATTTCATAAAAAACTTTAATTTCTATCCTTATTTAAAATATTTAAATAATTTTAATTGCACTACGCTAATTATGATTTGTTCCATCCATGTGGGAAAACTAGGTTTTTCTTTTCCTTCCATTAACCAGTGGGTGATGAAAATATCAAACACATTGACATTGTGAAATTTGGTTTGGTATGCCACGAGGATCAAGCAAGCTCAAACGTGAGCCGTGAAATAAAAAAAAATTTGAGAAGTAATGTGATGGAGAGAAGTTTCACATTTTGCTGGATCCAAGACCAAGTTATTGTACATGATTCTATAGGATCTGTTCTTCCGTCCCAGACCAATGTTTTTCTTGCGACAGCCTGTAGATGTTTTGTTTGCGGATAAACCGCTTCATTATTTTCGTGTGCGTGCTGAAAAATGGATAACCAGGAGACATTTTCGGCATGTGATATTGCACTGCTTCAAAAAAGGCATCGGGGCTGAGGAAACTGCAAGTGAGATTTGCGGCGTTTACGAGGACCATGCTGTGACTGTCCAGACCGTTCGCACTTGTTTCAGAAGAATCAGAGCTGGGGATTTTAGCCTTGAAGACCCGAGAACGCAGCGGGCGATCACCCACTACAGATACGGATCTCATGAAGGCCTTAGTGGATGAAAACCCCCGGTATACTATTAATATTAGAGAGATCGCAGAGTCTGAACATCCCGCGAACAACGGTGCATAATCATTAATGAAGATTGGCTACACAAATCGATATGAGGTGTGGGTACCCCATGACCTGACGGAGCGCAACATCTTAGACCGCATTTCCATCTGCGATTTACTGCTCCAACGCCACGAAAAGGCCTCTTTTTTGAAAAGATTGGTCACCGCGGACGAAAGTTGGATACTTTATGACAACGTAGGACGCAAACGATCCTGGTCCAGCAGAGACAAAGGTCCCATTCCTGTCGCTAAAGCCGGGCTCCACCCGAAGAAAGTTTTGCTGTCTATTTGGTGGGATTGGAAGGGTGTTCTCTACTACGAGCTGCTTCCACCAAACCAGACCAACAACTCTGAAAAATACTGCTCAATACATTTTCTTTTTATCAATATGTCGACTGCCACCTTAATGGGCCTCTTGCTTCACGATTTAAAACCAAGAATACTATTTTCAAAGAATCGCGTAATGTGGCTCCTCACTATTTATTTTGGGTACATAGTACTTTAAAAGTTAAATGTTACTATGAAGGAACGATATCAGACTTTTTTTTTAAAACAATTTTGCAGCCGAATCCATGCGAAAGCCAGGTTAGCGCCACTAAAGCTAAATTTGAAAGGATTTTAGGCGTGATCCTTGTCGATCTACGTCACACTGAAATGAAATTCGAATGAAAGCGGTAACTTTAAAAAGTTGTTGTTGTTGTCGCTGTCATTGTCAAGAGGAAACGCTAAAAAAAGGCGTGAATGGAAGACACGATGGTAAAGGAATGCCCAAAATTTCATCGAGGACGCTTAAAATCTCATTCGTAACTCTTAACTATCGAATGAATGCTTATTTTAGCGTTACTTAAGCGTGAAAAGTGTCAGAGTGTAGGTATGCGGCATGATTCCTAAACCAAGAATGATGGTATTGACATTTTTCAAGTTTTGGTAAATCCTCCAGCAAATTGTGTAACGAAGCATGATATGGCTAAGGCATAGGAAACCCCACCCCTTCATCTCCCTACAGCAAAGCGAATGCATCAACCGTCCACCTCGACCAACTCTATCATCATTTTGCATGCACAGTGTACGAATTCAATTTGGTAACAGACAAAAGTCAGGCTCGACCTAAGCCCTGCAGAGTACGGTCGAAAAATTCTCTGCGACGGCCCGGCTAGACCGCAGCCCGGGAGAGAATAGCAGCCATCCTCCGTGGGACGTAACCGCGTATCCCCCCCTCTCTACCGCAGTTCGTGTGGAGAGCTTAGGGTCATCCCCGACAGTGGAGTGGGACCCTCCGAGAGGAAGAACCCGAGCGACGCCGGCCCCCGGACACCAGGATCCCGCAGCGCCTTCGGACCCAGAAGAAGAATTGGTTTTAATACTGGATGAGTAGAGAAAAACACCTGTTTTGTTGTCACCGTATCCCCTTGTCACCTTATTTCCACCCGGACCCCACGACAGACTACGACACGACAAAGTCGTACCGTAACAATATTATCATTCTCACTCTCACGAAAGATCGTGAAAAAACGGTTCTAGGGATCACAAAACCTAGATTCTGGCCGAGCCCCATCCTTAATAGTTCAAGAGCTACCAAGTTATTATGCGTCATAATGTCAAATAGTAAATCTCTGCAAAGCGTAGCCACGGTAGAGGAAGCATGGACCGAGAAGGAAAGGCGTTTCCCTTCTATTGTCAACCGATGAGCGTCACCTCATGGTGTCGGGTAAGGTCCAGCGTACTATGGTTACTACCTAACCTGCTCATTACTTAACCTATGAGTTAATGATATTGACTTGATACTGTTACTCCTAACGGTCTCTATAGAATGCAGCGTGCACGCATTTGGGGGTGTGCGCATAACGTAAGAATATCGGTTGTGAATGTGATATATATGAAATCAATCAAGTATATATTTGAATTTGCCTATGATGAGCACTCACCTGCATCGCACACCTATTTGAGCAAGAAAACATTTCCCTCATTATTCCTAGTTACTATACACATACTGCTGCTAGCCTCTTCATGAACCATATTCACCACAGGAGAGAAACCCTTCCATTCTTGATTGTAGGGAATGCACTTGAATGCCACCACATTGCTGGTTTCAAGGAATGTTTTCCTCTGTTTATTGGTCATGCAGAACATACCATAATGAGAGTAGGATGTTCCCAAAAGGGATCTCACATGAGTGTCCTCTTCACACAGATGAGCAGCATAAACAGCCTGTAACTGCACTGAGAGCTGCAAGAAATAAATTTATAGTTTAATACCAAGCCTTGACAAACGAGTTTGGTGTAAAGAGTGAAAGCATTCTTCTCGAAATATCATTTTTCTCCATCACCAGGAACCTACTCTATCACCTCATGATTATTCTGCCGGAAGGCATTTTGCCAAAGGAAACCATTCCTTTCCTTAAGAGACTGGTGGCTTTCCCATCTGTCACCAAACAGACATTCTGTCATATATACTTCAGTTACCGTCACTCTGAGAGTATGAGACAAGCCGAGAAATAAAAAAAAAGAGCCAAAGCCTATGGAGGTGTTGGCCCTTCATCTGCCGCTATTTTTCTGGGATATTGTGGATGAAAAGCCATTGAAATGCTTTCTCCTTCCTTCCCAGATTATGCAAATTGTCCTAGCACCAGTAGCTGTTTCTAAAGCTGTACGGGAAAAAGGAATTCATGCTAAAGTTACATATACTTTTTAAAGATCAAATCACTCTGCATGGACCAGCTAGACATCATTGGGCAATGAGAATGGAGGAAAAGAATGCTGAAGCAAAAAGAAATAACTCAACTATAAAAGTCTCTCCTCAGTTACATAACATTTTTACGAAGAATTGAGTATTGAATCCAAACACGTCGTCGGTCCTAGTTTGCCGAGTTTTAATCGCGACACGAAGAAAGTGTAACACTGAACTTACTCTTTGTACTTGTAGAATTCATTTTATAGCCCAAGAACTTGGAGAAAGTCTTCGCATCCGACTGTTCATTATCTCGATTTTGGAACCCCGGGAATTACCACTAAATACAGACACATCTATTTTCAAGAAAGGCTTCAACATCCGCTTAAAGAGAACCTGTGGAACAACGATCCTTTCAGATCCCCATACCCGGCCATGAACTCTTCACCTTGTAGGTTTGTCACCATGAGGATTTGGTGCTGCTATAGAAGAGCTGTGTCACACTCCTAATTGGTATGTTGTAGACTTCCTGCATGCAATGTTTCCAGAGCGTAACCTTAGAAGTGCCTTAAGTAGCACGGTAGCCTACCAACGTCAATTTTATCGACGGTTGACACTTCTAGGGTAAACAATGCGTCCTGAACCTGCACTTTAACATTGCTGTTTTTTTTCTTTTAAGGATATCAAGGATCGTTCGTGCTCCAAGCTAAGCATTAGAACAGTTCTGTCCTTTGTGTATTGCTGGGCACGTGACCAGACAATCCGACAGTAACAGGAATTACTGGCCTTCATACTGTCCTCTAAACGTGGAGACCCTCGTCAACTGGCGCAACTTCATTTGGGAGTTCCTGTACCGCAAGCTGGAAAGAGCATCTCCGATGGGTGGCTCTGGGCAGGCCGGTGACAATAGGTGAAAGTTGTTTCCGGTGTGTGCTCTCGAATCCTCTACAATTTTGTTCATTTCTTTCGTGAAACACTCATCCTTGGAGAATTGTATTTTGATTGGCAAGGATATACGAAAGTATGAAGGGAGGTTGATGGCTGGCAACAACTTTCCCCCCGTTTGTCTGAATTACGGTATTTGGGATGGTGTGTAAGCATTGGTTCTCCAAAACCCGCCTTTTCCTCGTAAAAACGGCGCGATCGGAGAACCCTGCTTCCCATCATCCTGAGGCATATTCTGCCAGGGACCACAATCAGTTTGGACGTGTACCAGGGGTTGCACCGGTACGGGTTTACGCGCACACACGAAACAGTGAACCATTCCCAGAATTTCGTGGTCCCCAGTTACCAATATGGATATAAATTCCTAGGGAATATTTTATCCTGAAAGACCTCCGAATAGTATTGATACTCTCTCTACGCATTGGAAGCTTCTGGGCGGTTTTGAAAGCAAGAATCTTGGAGAGAGAGGGGGACCCGACTAGCGCTACTTCAAAATCATCTGCCGGAAGGTTGGAGACGGACCATATATCGAAACTCTCCCTGAATATCACGGACAGCGCAAACAATATCCGCAATGAGGAGAGGAGGCCTTTCTAGTTTTTTTTCAAACCCTTTTTTTTACCCTTTAACACTTTTAAAACATAGATCGGCCACTGCCAACCCTTAATGAGGAGAGGTTGAACGATGTGGGGAGATATGGAGAATTCTTATCCGAACATCACGAGCGGCTAAATTCTGAGTCCCCTTGTGACTTCATTTGTCACCACGAAGCTACTGCGCTCAACCAAACCTAGATATCTCTCCCAGCTTCCCGTTAATGTATCACCGAGTGAAATTTTCTAAGCACAAAAAGTTGCACGGATAAGGTAAACCTCTGGCCAAGGGTCTCAAATTTATCCCTGTGATGTCATTACCATCTCCCTCTGGAGCTGGTAATGACATCACAACTCTTCTGAATTGGAAAGCCAAGTTGCCCACAGCACAGATCTTGAAACTAGATCTCAGTCTCACCATTCTAAGGGCTCAAAGCTTAATCCTGACCCTGGGCCTCCCAAGTCTCACTCTCCTCATGGTTCCTCTGAAGGTACTGAAGTTTCTCCTGTCCCTACACAAGGGATTTCAACTGTTAATCGCGCTGCAGTCCCCTTCTCTCAGGCTTGTCCATTTGACAGTTGCCTCAGAAACTTCCGTTATATATCTTTATTATGAACCAATGCATGGTGATCTACAGCCAGATGCCTTCCTAAAGCTGAAAATAGGTTCTCTTCCGATGCGGAATTCCTAGAATTGAAGCACCCGTTAGAGAACACCTATTCCCAGTTTATTAAGAATGGTGGCTTTTACAGCATGAAAGAGCCAAATTCTAGTTCTTCAGCAAATATTTGTCAGCTATAAAGGGTATACCTGCAATAGGTATGGAAATGTTGTTCCTAAGGATCACCAAAGGAAGAGGGCTCTGAAAACACAAGGTTCTAGTATATTTGGGATAAATTGTCCAGCTCGGCTCAGGGTTATAACATCAGAGAATGGGAAGTCCATTTACAAGGATCCATCTCTCATTTTCGTCATGATTCATCACTGGAACATTTACGTCTCTCTCAGGAGGGTAAAAAATACGTTACAAGTAGCCTCCATATAGGTGTTTCCATGAATCGTATTATGAGCCGTGGGCAGGAGGTTTCTCTCGTAGTTATCTTACTACCAAGAATAATGTTTTGATTACCAGGAACTTCAACATCAACGGACAACAGCATCAAATGATGCAGTTTCTGTTGCAATGTTAGTTGAAAATGCAAAACTTGAGCAGGAGAATAACCATTATATGTTATTCAAGCCACAGGGTGTTGTTGATGAGCTCCATCCTCGTCATTCAGACGCCTTTTCAGGCCAAAATGATTTGTGAAAGGGGACATGGTCATGTTGTACGCATTGACACAACCCATAATACAAGTCACCTTTGCCAGTAGCAAAGAGAAAATTCCTTGAGCTATATCGGTGGAAAAGCACAGAAGTGCATTGATCTGCTAAATTATAGCTTTTTCCTGGACCCTTTTTATAGATCATCTGCGGGAGAAAATCTATCTCAGATATCCATGCAAAGATGGCACAGGAGCCGAAAGATTGTCAGAAGAACCTGCAACAAGATGATTTCCTATTAAATGTTTCACCTACTACCATGTTAACACACCGTGAGGTTTCCTTAAATTTGAATCCCCACATTGTGCTTGTTGAACATTTTTCCGTTCCATGCAATGTCGTCATTTCTTGCATAATGTTGTCCTAGATGGTAATGGCATCCTCACTGCAGCTGTATGTGACTTATGCAAGATATTTTATATGGGCAAATGCAAATGACATTCGTCTCTCAGAAGTGTTTTGCTGCCCAGATCAAGCAACCATCGAGCGATTAAAGGACGGTACTGTGCTCTCCATGAATTTACCAGACGATTATATGTCCGATAATTTGATGAACGAGGTACAGTATTAGGACAACAGCATAGGGTCTGCCAAGGTAAATCGAAGACGCTCTAGCTCTCAGGTAAGGATGGAGGGGATGGAGCCATCTTTAGTCCATGCTGAGGGCCCATTCCTCCTACTTTGCATTGAGATGCCAGGGTGTTTGGTCTCTAACTCCTCGAACAGGAGCAGAAATGGGCCTCATTTGTTCAAGTCTCCCGTAGATTCTAAAAAGACGTGATCGGCAAGCATCGAATTTTAGGTGGGAAGGTCCTGGCCGTAGAGACCATGAATTGAACTGAGCTTTGAAATCCTCTTTTTGTTCGGGCCCAGGCCTTGCTGGTATGCAGTCCAGTATTTATTCTCTTTTTTTGGATTGCACTAAGCTTTTAATTTTTTTTTTGTTCGGGCCTAGGACTTCCTTGGTCTTGCTCATTGCAATTTTCCTAAGATTAATTTCATTTATGGCAGTTAAATATTAAATGCGAGTTATTTGATTGGATAGTATCTGTAGAGTAGCATTATAATTTGCCAAATGTTTTGTTGCTTGGTGCTTCTTGTTACTTTTGTGGTTTTATTTGACTTGAAATATTTCTTCAATGTCACTGTGATAGATGATATTGTGATCACATAATGATGAAAAAGTAAAGTATTGATGCCATTGACCATAGAATATTTCTGAAGAAGGTGAAAACTACTGAGTAAGGGGAAATGTACGCAAAAAGTCTGTAAATGCCTGAAGAACAGGCAACAGATAATTACCATCAGTGCTTCTAAAGCGATCCATTAACAACTGAGTGTAGGGCTCCTTAGGGTTCATTGTAGTATCAGGAATGGAAAGAAAGAAAGGAACTGCAGGGATGCATTGCATCATTTAGATGTCTTAAGGCATCAGAGTGTTGCAGATCCATTACATTCCTCAGAAAGCATGATGCTCCTATTTATATTCTACCAAGAAGGTGAAATCTATGACATTAGAAATTGGATCCCCTTAGTGTCCCTGATAACTGAAAATCTTGCAGCTGAAGACATCCTCACATCACACTTACAAATATATTTTGGAGCATAGTAAAAATTGCTTCTTTAAAAGTCAAACTGTCAAGGAATTTACATGCATCTTATCCTGTACTAGCTGCTGTCAGATTTAATTCTTGTATAAAACAGTCTGCTGTTCAAGAAACCCTTTGTCTTAGTGGCAACATCAATATTATTTTCCATTCTTTAATGAAGCCAAATTAGGGAAGATAGATTTCTTCATGCTCAAATCAAGATGAAAAAAGCTGTATTCTTAAGGGGATTGAGGGGAAATTCATAATGAGGCAACGAGCATTTCCGTCTTTGTACAGCAATGGGTTGATACCAGTATCGATCACGCATTCTCAGTTGAAGATTGACATTTTAAATTTAAAACGATTTCCAGCAAGAAAGGCTGCAAGAATGATCAGTTAATTGTAAGTCGCCGAAATTTTTTTTCGGTTCGGCGACTCGAACGCTCAAATTCCCGGATTCCATCCTGCCGACGTGAACTCAAACTGTTCAACACACCGTTCAAAATAATTGTAAATTTTTTTTTATTGGGTACGGGTGCCTCGAAGAGAGTTTCTTGTGATTATGACTGATGAATGATTGCTGTATTTCTTATTACAGGTATTCGACGAATTGAACGCTCGGCGGGTTCAATTCAACGAGATGATAGCGAACCATTTTACACCAAGCTCGTGGATAGTATTGTACGAGCCATACGTAATTTATATCGTTTAGGCTGGTAATGCTTATTTCCTGGTAAAATGCCTGGTAAAAGCACTCATTTCTACGATCCCTTCAAAGGACTTTCTGTGACTGTGCCTCACGCGTTACAAAAGCAGAAGAATCCTTTCCATCACTCACTTGTTTCGAGCACGGATTGCTTTGAACCGACTCGGCACAGTGCTCGATGACGACTACAGAATGGAAGGATAGCGACAACAAAGTGGATAACGATGGCCGTAGTTATAATGGAAATGGGGGGGGGGGGGCTCTCATCATTCTGACTCAGCACGACCTTCTGCCCACTCTGGATAATTCATAATCTTAATTCATATTCTCAATGACGCACGTTGACAAACAATTTCGTGAAAAAATCTTTTCAACGTGAGAGCGCAAGTAATCTGCTGCATCGCCCCATCTCTTCCACCAAAGGGTCCGAAATAGACGGGCGTGTGCTCTTAACCCAAGCATCATTATAGCATCTATCAAAGGAAAACACAGGCACCAAGGACTGGCATTCGGATTAACAGTGGATTGCTAGACACAAGTAAGGCTGATATCGTTCCCCATCAATGCAATGTTTTATCTCATCTAAAACCTGCAAAATAAGGAACTAAAAAGTATATTGCAACGGCTTTTACTTAATTTTGTGAAGTGTAACCTTTACATACCTTGTACTGTACATACATTAGATGAAACAATTAATGAATTAGTAGGCTCTTCCAGGTTAGCAATTTATTCCCGCACCAAATGTGGCTTATCTCCAAGGTTTGCGTGTTACATGCTTGGGCCAAGTACATCAGTCCGCACATGCATCCATGGCATGTGCATGGGCCGTAGCGAAAATGTCCGCGTTATCTGTGCCACCTAGAGCTCATGGAGGACCGAACCTGGCCAACTCCCGCACTGGGCGTCATTTTCATTCCTTCGCATTCAGTCTCCCAGTTCTTTCTCGCATAAATCCCTTCAATACCTTGAAAACAGGCCCAGATCTGAATGCGCATATGCGTTACCAGATGATCAGATACAATCCCAAACATCACCGATCATAATCCATTATTCTCAAATGCCTTTTTTGCACATCGGCTGACATTTGAGACATCCCTAATGCACATAAATCCCGACATACTAGCGGATAACTAAAGCTAATCCCAGAATACACTCTGATCAGGCAGCTGATCTCCATACATGCCATTCATCCACGGGGGGAGAGAAAGAGAAGGGAAGTCGATGTTAGCAAGTTAGTCGTCGTTCGAAAATAAGCTCCAAAATGTTGATCTTAGGCCTACCAGTAATGCATCCGAAGCTTACAGGCCTATCTCAGGCCAGGCCCTACTTGGGTAGGGTTTGTAATGTCACCAACCCATCCATCACATCTATGCGTGTTTGGCCTATTTCAGTACTTAAATTCATCCAGACCTCGACCTAATTAGTGTGGAAGGAGTGATAAATGAAAATTAATTTTCTTGCCAGATATGAGTTTGGGCCAGAAAAAGGAAAAATGCGAGAAAAATTGGGAAATAACTTTGATGAGAGAAAGCGCTAGTGAATCATGGCCTATACGTCTTTAAAAAAAAGGAGCGGTTACCAGCAGAGACGTACATCATAGGTCTATATAATGTAAGAATACTCTGATGTGCGGCGGAGTTTCTTTACGTAACAAACTTCTGCCTATTATTTTTTTAGACCAGACAACTGACATCACAAAGATAGCACCATATTTATTAGGTAGCACCATAGACCAAGCCGATGATCCCCTCAAATTTACTACCGTTTACACATCGTCCCTTTAGGTCACGACATATTCCCCAAGGCCTCGTCTATCCCAGAACGCATGCAATGATCGGTAGCGCTATTTATCATTTGTAAAATGCATTTTCACATAGACAACGTGAGAAAATGAAGTTGCGAATAGACAAAGAAAAAAGCTGCAAGAAAAACTTGCAAGTTGGATTGAAAATCATTCTGTAGTTCCTCAGGAATTTCCTTTTTCATCTGTAATATTGCTCACACAAAAAGACCGGCTATCCCAGCCATTCGTGAGGAAAGACTGGTCTATTTGTCCCCAATATTTCTGGGGATATAAAGAGTTTTCTGACGACGTCGTGGAGGAAACAACTGGATGGACTATATTATAGATAGCTGCAGATTACTTGATATACGTGAGGGGTCCAACATTTTCTAAGCTGAGGCACTTCAAGTTGCAATACACCATTCTACGCACTGCACCAAGCCTCAGGCTTAAAACTTTCCGAACCCGGCCGGTCCCGGCCCCCCTCGTTGCTAGAGTGTATCGCTAGAATTCTATGAGGAAAATCCGAGACGAGATCCGAACAAGGAACGCACAAAAAATAAAACCGCAGACAATTTTGTCAGAAGCCATGCTGTATCCTGCTGTAATTAATGAAGAAAGGACAGAACCTTTGGAACAGTCGACAGGAGGTGGCACAGTTCCTGTTATGCGCTGCACGCGTCGGGAAACATCGACTCCAGTTACATCTTCCAGCTTTCCTCTAGAGAGGAAAGGTCTACTTTAAGGGATCCGAAAACTTGTTTAACCACGACATGTTTTAATTCTGCTGCCGCCAAGGCCTTAAAAGTTGGGAAAATAGTGAAAAGAGACTCTTCGGCTGAGCATGGATTTTAGAGAACGATTAGAAAATTGGCAACCACGACCACATCGCAAAAGCCCCAAGTCTCTTCACATTTTCATCGATTCTCCTCTCGTTATCAGAGCGAACAACCGCCATATTGGTGCGGATCAGTAGAAGTCATCCTGCAGGAGCACTGTTTTTCCTGTTTTAGAAGAGTACTGTGTCCTTCTCGATGTTCTATCAAGGTTGCCTTAATGTATCATGCATGAATAGACATCCTTTCCAAGTAGTAAGGAGCCCAGAATCATCTATTTATCAACATTAAAAAACTGAATCATCATCAAATCATCACCGATTCGATGCCATTTAGTTCCTAAATCAATTTTTCTCAGTATCCTCCTTGAACGTCAGAATGCTGCGAACTGCCACGCCATCTTCGACCTTCGTAAGGGTCACGATGCATGTTCGTAGGAATAGGGCCATCCTATACCTACGAACCATCCCAATCCGGAACTTATTTAGGGACCATAGAGTCCAAAAGTCTCAAACTTAAATAGGAGAGAGTGGGGTTCCATGGTTGGTGGAGTACCACGGGTCAGGCTATTTTTAGGTGTGCCAGTTCTGTTTCTCTTCATGTCGTCTGCTACATATCTGCCAGCTGAGATGCCAGGACAGTGTAGCTGAAAAAGGAGTCGTCCCCACGCAAAATGCAAATTGTGAGGGTGTTCCTGTAGAAGACGCTTTTTTCCTTTTTGTTGACAGTGACATCTCGGTTTTTGCTATCTGCTTCTTTTGATGAGAAGTCTTGATACTAACTGGAATTGGATTCATGAGATCGACAGTTTATTACCTGCGCACATGAATTACAACCTCAATTTACTCTGGCTATAATATTGATTTCATTTCAATGGCTCCTGTTGGGGCACGATGGGTCACTCAACCATATCCGGAAAACATGTTACATACTGGACTTAATCTTTAAAAAAAAAACACTTGAACAGACACAAACCGTTCGCTGAGGCGAAGATGTAAGCCAAGTATGCACCAGTGTTTTGATCGTATGCTAGAATCAACAGACCAGTCGTTAAAGTTCTCCGAGTCGGTCGAAATAACGGCAAGTCTCTCGACACGTTCGGCGAGGTTTAACTGGGGGAGGGCAAGCAGAGAGAGAGAGATTTAGGAGTTTCCATCGACTGATGACCTAAAGTTTTCTTCGCACGCGTGCCTTCTCCACACCGTTCTAGAAGGCCTATTTTCTCGAGAGACACAGATAATGCGTTGTCTCATGCTCGACTACAGTTCGGCTTTTAATACTGTGGACCGTCAACATCTCCTTGATAAATTAAATGAAGAGAGGAAAATTCCATCCTGATATTACGCCTCGTCCACAGCTATCTAACAGAGAACAGCCAATCTGTTTCATATGGTAAAGACATCTCTTCTCCTTTGCCATGTCGGACAGGCGTCTTACAAGGTGGAGTTCTATCCCCCTTCCTCTTTACTCGAATGACAACCACTCTACGCTCCTCCAAAGAGAATGTAAAAATCATAAAATATGCAGATGACACTGCTATTGTTGCATCTATAAAGAACGATGGAGATCTTCGGGCGTACTCTGAGGAAGTCCAAAGGATTGTCGATTGGTCAACACAACATGATCTAATTCTCAATCCCGATAAGTGTCAGGAGCTTCTTTTCTCTAACACCGGTTTAAGAAAGGTAGAAATGCTTCAACTCCTCAACGCGAAACTGACAGTGAATGGCTTCGAGATCACTCCGGTTCACGAAGCAAGATATCGTGGTGTCATCATCAACGATAAGCTGAGCTTTCGATCTCAAGTAGAAATTGCATGTAAGAAGGCCTTCTCAAGATCATTCTTCGCAGTACAGCTCCTTCGATCCACTACTGGAAGCCTTGACGCCATTCGTAACTTTGTGGATGCCTGTATCTTGCCCGCTTTGCTGTATGAACTTCCAATCTATGGGGGTCTTCTATCGAAGGAAACCTGTGGTCTCTTATCTAGGGCACTCAAACGTCTAGCCCAAGTATCTGGAAGACCTGTTTCCAAGTACAAACAGAAAGTACTAAACCAGATGCAACTTACAAGAGACACGTTTCTTGCCAACCTGAGGAGTGATGTGTCTCACACGCTGTCATCATACTATTGTAGATGTTTTCGCATGGGTGGAGTCCAAACTCGAAAACAGTTTATATACCCAAAAGTGAGAACAACTAAATTCAAAAACAGCTTCCTCATGAGGGGGATCAGAAACCAGCCTCCTATAGAATTGTGACACTAGTATATTTTGTTTTGTTTTTGTGTTTGTTCTGACGGGCCGAATCAAGGCTAATAAAAAGGGTCATTGTCTTATCTGCGGCGTGTGAAAATAACGACGCGTTGGGCTGAAGAGGACGATAAAGGATTTCTCCTGTTCAATGATTTAAATATTCAAGCGCTTCTCGATGGAACTTCGAGAAATAGGAAGGCCTGCAAACGGCACAATAAAATATTGGACTTGAATGAAAACAAAAACAAAACCCCGAAGGATTGCAATCATGCCACCTTTAACTCTCCAACAGCCACTGGCTCTCCTCGACCCCTTCGAATCCACGCACTCTGCGGAATCCCAGTCCGGCATTGCGCAGGAAATAACGTGCTTCCAGCCAAGCTGAATCCTTGGAATAAGGGGCAGTCGAAACGTCTCCAGGTGTCAAATGTCCTTAGGGTTCATACCAAGGGGAGGAAGATTCCCCAGTTGGGCCAAAATACTCATGTTAATTAGGACACATTTGATTAACGAGTCATTCCCAAGGAGACCGAATACCTTGGAGACTGGTTAATAGAAAATAACAGAGATAACGAGTTCCGGTTTTATAGGATGATTTCATATTTCGTTTGATGAGATTTCTGCCGGGAGTATTCTACATGTCTGAATTTGCATAAGATCCGTATTACTGCCGTCCGTATTAACGAGATTTTACTCATTTTTATTTTATTTTATTTATTTTATTTTATTTTATTATTATTATTATTATTATTATTATTTTTTTTTTGGGGGGGGGGGGGCGGAGAGAGAGAATGAGTGGACTGCCATAATTTCGCTCAGAGAAAGCTGATTCTTACAGTCTTCCTATAGAAGTCTTCAGGATAAACTCTAAGGTGACAATTCTGGGGAAAGAAGAGTTTGTGCTTCACTAATGCTCCTAACACCAGGTTTGAAATCACTTCACACAAGCAGGAGTAGCTTAAACCCACAAATACAATTTTAATGACTCAAGTAGCTCTACCCGATTCGCGGGTATGAGAATCAAAAAGGGATGCTTCAAATGTTTTATTAAATATTAATAGTTTTTATGGAGCGCACAGTGCCGAACGCGCTTTAAAATAAACTATAAAACAAACTCGCTAGTCTAAAATTTAGAGACGATTTTGACTGAGTGACTTACAGACTAACGCTAAATCTAACCATGTTCTAGAGAAGTTAAACATCAGAAACATGGTACGCAAATAGGGGAAAGTGGGGCAAAATGGAGCGATTCAGGAAAATAGCTTTAAAAAAATGCCGCGCTGCTGCTGTCGCCTGTTCCTCCCGCGCATCCCTGCATGATACAGATTGGTTGATGAGAGATCATGCGACCACGAGGCGAGTAACATGAGGCTGTTGTAGATTGTGGAGGGGGGGCACATTGAACCGTTTTTGGGTCATTAAAAAGGTCTGTGTGCGTGTGAGCGATAAAATCGAGGTTGAGGAAAAGGAACTTGGAGTAAAAGCCCATTTCCAGGGAAAACTTTCGTCACTTTTTTTAAACTGTAATACCGGACATTTCTCTGAAGCAAACCCCTAAATGTATATATCATTTTAAAGAAAATTGAACAAGATTCATTTTGATAAAAAAAAAAATTATACCAGCCCAACGAGGCCCAAGTTATTAAACTTCAAATTTGGGGCTTTTTTTTTTGGCCCACCCTAAATTACAGCCCTACTACAGCCCTGTCTCCTAAATTCGTCCTCGCTATTTCTAAGTGTTCCTCCCGGTTGCAACCAGCAAGGAGCATAATCTGGCTCCAACCAGATCCATTCAAGTCCGGCTCCAACCAGCACTTAGGCACCTCGGCACCAGCCGAGTAGAAATAGCAAGTTTGTAATTACAAACGGGGTCCCTAGCCCGATGTCGCAGCAGCAGCGAGGTCTGGAGCACTTCACCTTCACTCTCCTCTCTCCCCCAGGCGACTCCCACGCTGAGTTTATAGTGTCACTCTAAGTGAAGAAACCTCCTTCGCTAATGGGGCCGGAGGGTGGGTGGGTACTGCTAATTGGGGTAAAGAATGATGCAGAAGAATGTGCGATCCGGTCCCTTCTTGCGAGGATTTCGGAAATACCCCATTGTTAGCACATTTTTTAAGGAGACCATCCATCTGTCCTTGTCACTGTCCTCTTCCTCCATGTGTTAGCAGGGAGGGGCAATAAAAATAATATGTTCACCTCTCCAAGGATATTAGTCCATAGAAGAAACGAGGTGGGTGACAGCCTCTGGGGCGCCACATAATGATACCACCGGGGGAATATATCACGGCTCATTACATTTGGGGAGATGTAATTGACCGTTGGATCTGTACTCCAGAGGCTCTTGAAAGATTGTCTCCCGCTAATGCCGATGTGCATTAAGATTGCCAGAAAGTGATTGATATCAGCAATCGTAATAGTTACCGAGAGCACCGTCATCATTAAAAGAGACAAGCTTGTGCTACTCCAGTGTTTGTTTTTTCTTCGTTTCATATTGGTTTTCTGGCGCTCCATTATGAGGACACATGAACATAACTCACAGGCAGGATACCCTCAACTGCGACTAGCAAATTTGGTCGATATACATGCTGCTATTAGCTAGTTCTACCTCAGTATGTAGGGGCATTTTTTTTACTAAGCAGATTCTGTAGGAATTTGACCATGGGGAAACGCAACTTACGGAGCCTTTCGTGAAGCTTCGAACATATGTCTTCTCTTCCCACATCAAATATAATCTTTTCAACCTCCCTGAAGGTTCGACGAGGATTTTTCTCATAGAGTATGAAGAAGATTCGATCAACTTTGTCAGCATAAGGCGCTGTCGTCTCTTTCAGCTCCTTTTCCTGTGCTATCGATATGAGGCTTTTTTTGGTCAATCCGTCCAGGAAGAGACCCATGTCCACCAACGTAGTCCTCTCCTTGAGGAGACTCTTCAAGCACTGTAACCCCTCGAGGTGCCATTCAGTCTCATTCGAATCCTCTTCCATTAACACCAAGTCACTTGCACTTCCTAACGACATGGAATAAGCGGAAAGTGCCTGGCAGCACGATCAGCGAGCACCAACTTCTGAGAGCGAAAAAACAGAGGGGCAGATAAGGGAGGAGGTGGATTTTGAGACCCAGGGTAAATCTCACTCGTCAATTCTTATCAGTGTCTTATTGATACAGTCTCTCAAGATAAAAGTATTGATTCTTTGAAAATAACATATGATGTATTTAATGTATTCTCGTTGCCGAAATTAACATTTTAGAACTGGAAATGTAAATATTTGCCACTATCATTGAAGCATGACATTCCATCAGCAATGTATCACTGTTTAAAATTTTCGGAGTCAATAATATTATACACAGTGATACGGAATGACATAAAGGACATGGGACTTGACAGGCTAGCTTTCCTTCAGAATTTCACATAATGCCAGGATTGAAACTGGACAACTCATGGGGTTGTTTCCATGAGGAAAATGTGCCTGGTACAGCAGAAAAGGCCCAAAACTGAGGCAACATGCATAATCGAAATCCTCCCAGAATATTTTTCTTTGCTACGAAACATGTGAAAACACAGATTGACATGCTTTCAATAGTTGTATGAATATTTCAAGTAATATCAGGGAAGTGATTTTTTCCGAAACAAGATTTTAAGCGAAAAGTCAGTGTCCCAAATAGGTAGTCGCCCCTGGAAGGCAGAATAGGTATCAGAAATAATGTATATTCATTAAAATAACATTAAATTACATGTCTAAATACATTCTCCTTTTCTCAAAATGACTTTTCATGGCATCAAATAAATAAGTCATATTTGCTTTCTTTATCACATCAAAGAAATCGTGTCTTGTGGAGCTGGTGCCAGCTTTATCTCTTGGCCATGGAATGCTACCAAGATAGATCGTTGCCAGGACTCTGTCGGAAGAAACAAGAGCAAAATTCATTATAATTACTCCGTGAAAAGTGATGCCATCGGTGAAGAAGCAAAGGGTTTTGATTCCAAGATTGAATGGCCATCACGTCACAGAAAGTGGGAAGCAAAAGGGAAAATGTCTGTCCGTCTCGCCCCCGAGAGGAAATTCGAGAGAAGCGTCCCATTGACTCCACAGTGGACTCTTAGTATGAGTTCTCTTTTGCTACTCCTATCGCTTATAGGGACATGATGTCCATAGTAGCCACAGGTGCTCCTTGACTGTGTGTTCTAGATTCGAAATGTTTTTTTTTAATTCCAGATATACAATATAATTTGTTGCCTATTTCCCATATGCTTTATTGGCAGAGCGGAATATGTACATAGAAGAGGCTGTAAGACATATATCACAGTAGCATGAAATCATAAAACACTCAGGAATTGAGTGTAAAAGCGTATTTTCCGCATTACCGAGGCATTATATAGCATCTCTCCTCAGAAAGCACATCCTTTCGACTAAGCCCTATTCGAGTATATCTTACATTTTGAATTTTTTTGCCACATAAAAGCTGACGAAGTAGTCGGTTTTCATGAACACTTTCCGTACCGCTCACGGAGATATCCGTTTTTGAGTTCTTTCGCGATTCATTTTGCCTAGCTTCAAGCCAAAAAAGCCACAGCCTTGCAGGCGTCGAGCTTTAGGCCAAACTAAGGCTTAAGCCAGATCGGCGGATCAACAGGTTACAATTTCCGGTATGCAATGTGTTAATAGTTTTTACTGTTTCACCAGGGTCTTCCTTGTGGCTTGGGTTGCGCGAAAAATTGAGTTGTGCCACTCGGAAGGAACTGTAATTCTCTCTCCGTTTTGAATTTCCAATATTGAATAATCTCCATTGCTGTCCTTGGCTTTAAAGTTATACAGACGGTGATTATTTCTCTGAAGGGCACCTAATTCTTCTCTCCCTGGAGATCGAATGAAACGGAAACTTTTCATAGGATTTTCCAGAGTTGAGCAAATCCAGACCAACTCTTTAATTATCTACGTAGGAGCGAAGGTCCATTCCATAGAAAAGCAATGTGATGGTGATAATCCTAACTTGATATAACCATATCGCATCTCCTTGGCTCTTCCATTTTCGCAAATACTGCTAGGGCATTACCAAGGAAAATATGTGAAATATGTAGCTAATCAAATTGATAGGCAATATGCTGATATTCAGGCTACATCACCTGAGCAGAGGTTGATCAACAGAAATAACATTCCCAAACGAGAAGACAGTAAATGATTCATTTTCTTTTTACAGGAGACAGCAATTGAAAGCGTGTTCACATGGTAATTGATTTTCTGATATGTTGAATGGGATTCGCCATCTGGTGCTGCTTGAAGGAACTGTAGAGTAGGAGAACATCACTTTTCCTTCTATCCAAATGCAGTGAAAGCAAATTTGGGTCGATTCGATAAAATGTTACGTCCTAATAAGCGAAATTGATATGCCACATCGTTTTTTTTTAAACACCGTGTACAACCCCCCCCCCCCCAGTCTGTAATGTATCCCAAGGCCAAGTGTGATTATCTCCGCACAGTCAGATGTTCCAAGCTAGGCCCACATTCACGAGTCACACATGTGCGCACGCGCCACGGGGGCAATATGCACAGGGCGTAACCTAGATGTTCGCGTTTTCTCTGGAACCCAGCCTAATACATATTTGGGCAAAGTGTGGCTTACGTGTATGGCAAGTCCGCGAAAAGCAGAACCATGATTGAGTATCTGCATGTGCAAGCATGGTACAAACGAGGTGTATGCATGTACCACTCCATATACGTCCGCTTTTTCGGCGGCAACTTAATTATAGTACTAGTTATGATGCACTTCAGGAAAAGATCCATCCATTGATGTTTCATTGTGGAATTTAATTCCTTGTTTCCTCATTCCGACCTCAGGTCGAAGAACTGAGGAATGGGATCCGGGGACACGTATTGAAACCCATTGAACGGAACTACCTTGACAAAATAAATGATTATTAAATGGAATATGAGCTTGTTTATGGCCTGGGCTCCATGAGTCTGTCTCGAATATGGGTATGAAAAATTATGAATTATTATATTATTATTGATTTATGTAATGAGCTTGGGTGAGACACATGGTGAGGTACTAAACACTCTTGTGAGGGACGATTTCAAGGACAGAGGGAAGGTACTATTGAGTACTGTGCGAAAAGCGAAACACAACTCCATATAGTGACACGGAGGAGAACTTCAACATTTCCCAAAAACGTTTGAGTGCAACTTTCGTACATTCGATCCTCGCAGTCATTTTTGAGTAATGCATCTAATGACCAAAATGATACGTGCGGTTCTCATCAAAGCTTCAAAACATTTGCAGAAGTTTTCACTGATCTTCGGTCGGATTGCGTGAAACAACCATGCCAGTCAAGCACGGGATGAATGTGCAAGACCTTCCTGAACCACAGATAGTCTAACCACTGAAGAGCCACAGAAACGCTACAGCTTCCGCAGTTACGTGGATCTATGGTCATACGTACACTACTGACTGGGCCTATGTAGATGGTTGATTTATTTTTTTTTGCTTCAGGGGCATCATGTCCGTTGACCTGCTCAGGTGCCTTTTTGGAATGATACATGAGATAGTCCTTCACAAGTGACATAGCCTCGCTCAGCGTTGGATTTCTCTTTCAGTTCTGGTATCTTACTACTGTAAATTCCTTTATTTGCCATTGTTGACACAACGCTCCGTTCACATGATCCAGTGTCAAGCACATTCATGGGTCAAATGAGACCTGCAGGTTTTTTTTTAACTTTTGACAGTGCCAGAGAAGCACATTGACGCCCTCGAGAACCTTCAAAGTGTTTCCGGACGTCCAATGGACACGGATGAGCACCTTTTGTGCCAGCAGTCAAGGTGCCGTTTGATCGCAAAACATGTAGCATTAAAAAAAAATTCATTAGACGTTAAAGTTATTTTTTTCCTCAAGCAAATCCATGGTGTCCATCTGACTATGGCTTCAACGAAAGCTTCGTGCAACCGACGTTTTTCATAAACCATCAATCACCATGTTTACAAATATATATTCGACTGAACCAATGGAATTCATCACCGCGGTACAATTGCCTACATGACATAGTTCAAGTTAAAATGAAACATTTTTTCCCTTCTTTTGAGGCTTGTCATGATTTAATGTAAACATACTTAGTGAGGAATACATGATGCATGAGCGTCCTCTCAAAAAGAAAAAGGAGAGAAACAAATATCCTGCAGCTAACACGATTGCAACTCGTTCTCCCGGAGATTAATGAGCGGAATGACACGGAACTTTAAATGGCGAAACAAATCCTGGCATGTGGGAAGAAAGCACAGAGCGAGGAGAAATAATTCCCGAGACCTGTCAAGCCAATCTGCTACTGGTCCAATTAACTGTTCGGGCACTCGAGGTCGGTAACTGGGGATCGAAAAAGACCTTATTTCAAAGTATTAAAGGACAGAGTCCGTGAGGTAAAGCTTGGCCAGTTTTACATGTGAAGGGGGATTTAAAAAAGGCTCTTGATTGGGGACGAAATGCGGATGAGATGGTGGAAGACTTAACATATTTAAATAAATATTTTTAAAAAAAAGTCGGTAAGGTCGGGGCCAGAAAGTATCAGGCCGGTCGCGTCTTAACGCGGGCAGGATAAAATTCTTGTGTTGGCCGGACTTGGTCAGAGGGCCGGAGTTTGAGCACCCCTGGGGCAATTGCCGGATTCCGACGCACAGCTTCCGAGACGTTTTGTGCCTTCGCCGGCTTTGAGATCCTTTTATACTTCGCGATAGTGGCGGAAGGACCCATGGGAGGAGAAGCAAGGAATCAATCTCGTAGCGATCCTTCTCTGAGAGTGGCATTTTTCCTCAAGCCGAAATAAACATCTGCATGATTGGGATGCTACAGAATAGAGTCCCCAAATTGTTTAGGCGGATCAGCACTCACGGGCAGCTGTTCTATGCGAAACCTTTGAGCCGCGTAAGTTCCATGTTTTTCGAAAAAAAAACCCTGATACGTTAATTTTGACGACCACTGTATATGTGTAAAAAAATAAATGAAACCAATTGTCTTACTTTTGCTGAAATAAGAAATGGAAAAGAAAAAAGGGCATTCCATTGAATTTAAAGGAGAAAAAGAACTGAACAAGAAACTGGACTATATTTAGAGCGGCGAGGAAAACCCTGAAAAAAAAATCAAAGAAGGGAAAATTGCACTTGTGACCACGACAGAGGGGGAAAGGGGGCGCGAGTTTCCAATAGTCTTCACGGAGCTCAGCATTTCCTAATCTGGATCGCTGAGAGAAAGAGGAAGTCCGGGGTTGGAGATTTTTTTTTTTTTTCCCCGACTTCCACGCTCCTGGGAAAGGAGTAAGAAAGTGAGAATTTTTTTTTTGTCCTTCAGAGATGCGAGAGAAGATCGGTGGGCATCTGATTGAAGGCGTCATCATCCGCCGATGTGTGCCTCCCACACTTCTCAAACTTCTTTTTTTTTTCACGGCACAAACGCCGGAGACATCTTCTTAATGTCAATTTACAATTTCTTCGCAAACGTCCCTTTTTTTTTTACAGTAAACTCAATTTCTAAGCGATTTCCATCTCATTTTTTCTTGCAGATCCCGTGATATCGCTGAGAGTTTTCTTCATGAGGGGATTCCTTCAGAGTTGCTCCACTCCGATTGCAAGAATGGCATCTCCGACCGCGAGGAATCAGACAATAGTGATCGAGAAAGACATGGACGATTACATCGGCCTCGCGACGGACATCGCCGAGTCCTTCGAGACCGGACCCTCGTGGTGCGACGTCGCCGTCCTGGTCGAGGACAGCCGGTTCTCTTCCTGCAAGGGCATCCTCGCCGCCGTCTCCACCCACTTTCGGCGGATGTTCTCGGCCAACCTCGGAGGCGTCGGTCAGAGAGGGGTCAGGCTGGAGGGATTCACCGCGACCCGGTTCAAGGCGGTCTGGGATGACATACACGGGACAAGGGTGGCAGTGGAAGGGGAGGAAGAGGCCTTCGCCGTCTTCAGAGATGCACACTTTCTCGGGATCACCCGCCTATGCGATAAAATCAGCAGGTCCATGAAGTCATTCCTGGATCCTGAGAATGCCGTCCGCATCCTCCAAATTGCGGAGCAATAAGAATACCAAGACTTGCAGAAAGCAGCCGTTGCGGTCATTTCTCGCCGTTTCCACGACTTCGTGCAAACGCAGGACTTCCTGAATATATCATTCGCGACGTTGTCTTCGTTCCTGGATCGAGAGTATTCAGAAATCTCCTCCGAGGAGAAAGTGCACGAAGCGACGTGGAGATGGTTGAATCATGATCCAAGCCGGGAACCTCATCTACTGGATCTCTTATTTAAAAAATCCGTCTCCTTCTCCTACTATCGATATTTAGTACTGTTCCCTGACCCAATCATTATGGGAGATCCGAGGGCCAGAAGGGCCATCGTGGAAGCACTGGGAAGCGATGCCGTCCCTACGAAAAAAGCCAAATCACGAGTCGTATCAGATTTTATTTGGTGCCTGAGCGACAACGGCGATATCTATCGCATCAGTCCGAATAATTGGGACTTGGATGAGATCACACGAAATCCTCTGGATGTTTTATCCGCCTTTGCAGGGATCGACAAAAAACTATTCGTGATAGGAAAAGGCGAGACGAAGATTTTCAACGTTTGGAATGGGGAATGGACGGAAGGAACCAAGCCTCCCGACTATTTTGATTGCCCGGCGGCTGTCGTCTCTCCCGGATCCATATTCATCTGCGGTGGGCGGGATCAAAATAATGAAAGTAAAAAAAGTGTATTTCGATTTCAGGTGGAATCCGAAGTATCGTTACGACTTTGTGATTTGGGGTATGCCCGGCAGAGCGCAGGCGCGTGTTACCACGACTCTTGCCTTCACGTCGTCGGAGGAAATCCGAATCCCAAGAGCGATTGGATGTGCGCACATCCCGATGGGAGGAGTTGGCCGAGCTCCCGGAAGGGAGATACAATCACGCCCTCTCGCTCCACGGAGACGACCTCGTCTTGGTCGGCGGTTACGACATCTTCAAGAAGCGAGACGTGTTCGTGTACGACCGAAGAGGAAATTCGTGGCGGAAGGGGCCGAGCATGGTGGAACGACGGTCTCGGCACGGACTCGTGTCTTGGAACGGAAAGCTGCACGGAGTCGGAACGTATTCCTGTTTGCTCTTCGAAGCACGGCCATCGGTGGAATTGTTCGACGGGACGAAATGGAAATCTGTCGAGGAACTTGAAGTCGGATGTCTGCGGAGAGCTTGGAGAATCATGAATTGAGGAAATGTTTAATTTCCCTTCGTGACTAACCCACGAAATACAGTTCCTTTCATTTTTTTCGAATTTGGATCCCATTTCGAGGAAACGAAGCAATTTTGCATTCTCCCATTTTCTTTTGTTCTTCACCTCATGAAAAAAAAAATTTGCGTACACACACGATTGTGTCACGACTTAACCAAAAGAAGCGCGCGGTTCTTCCGGTGGCCGCTAGGTGGCGCCTTCTGGGACGCCACAGATGTAAGGTCAACGTGATGACCTCCCTCTTAATTCTCCTTTGATCTTTATAAAGTCTCCCTATTCTTTAATTTGGACAGCGGTCGTCCCCAGTGTATGAGGAAATATTTGGAGGTCCGGGAAGCTCCGCGCGAGAAGGGCGACCCCGTAAATGATTGATTGTTTGTATGGATGTGCGCGTCGAGAAGGGGGTCCTTTGCGAGGCCGTCCTTAGTGAGAGGAGAGGACCGGGAGAGGATCACTTCGCCAGGATGACAACTGTCCCGTATTTCCTTCTCCATTGTAAGTGCTCTATATCACTTGTGTTCCTTGTCAGTTTTGATCCGCAGTGTGTTCCAGCATGGCTCCGGGCACACGGAGGCCCAAGAAGCGAGCTACTACCCCACCGCCAATTCCAGTTCTACTACACATCGAGCCCTCGACTTCATGCCCAGCACCACCACCAACGAACCCTGTAAGTCATCATGAAAATCCTCAGTCACCCAAATCCTCTGATGGTTTCACCTTTGTTCTGAATCGGCGTATTAAGAAAGCCCTTTCTTCCACGCGAGTAGCTAATCCCTTCAGTCTTCCTAAGTTCAACTGCCCAATGTTCGTGGAAAATGTGTCCCCTCAGAGCTCGCAAACAAGCTTTCCTTCATGAGAGCCGTCAACGCTAAGTTCAATGAGGAAAAAATTTCTGATGTCAGGAAGACCAGCAAAGGCTTCGTGCTCGAACTCAACTCGGCAGAGACAGCAGACGAGTTGGCTCGCCTATGGCCTGCCGAGTTGGGAAAAGCTCTAGCACCCAGAGACAAATCGGCCTTGAGTAGGATAGTCTTTAAAGGTGTCGATCTAGACATCCCTCTGACAGACTTCGTCCTAGCCCTTGCCGAACACGGCCTAGTGATCAAAGGAAGCAATAGAATTAGAAGAGCTAGAGATGGCGCGTCCACGACCTGCGTAACGATAACCATTGTAGAAAACCTTGCAGTTGAAACTCTGAAGCGACCTTCCTCCAGGAAGGTCGCTTCAGATGCGGCTCCTTATCTTTCCCAGTAGGACGATTCGAACAAAGGCCGAAAATCATTCAGTGCTTCAAGTGCGGGAAATTTGGCCACACTGCGCAGGATTGTAGAGGCGTTCAGCATTGTGTCTATTGCTCGGGAGACCACACTCCGCGCGAGTGCAATGCCAGAACCCTTCCTCCCCAGTGTTCTAATTGCGGAGGAAGCCATCGTTCTGACTCCTACACTTGTCCAAGGAGGGAGAAAGTCCGACTTGCCCTTGTAGCTCAATTCCCAGACTCTAAGTTAGGCAAAACATACGCAGACATCCTCAAGGGATCGTCGCAGCCGCCCGACGGGGAAACCGTCATTCCTAGACAGGATAATCCCCCCCTTGTAACTTTCACCACTGACTCCTCTTCCGATAAGGCCCCAACAGTCGCTTGGCCCCCGCCGATCACCCATCACAAGCCACGTCCTAACCCGGTTCCCTCCTCTCAAGTCCAACGAAAAGGCCTCCCTCCTACCGTAACTACGCACGCAAGCATAGAAACAACGCTCTTTCACCTAATAGAGCTCCAAAGGCAAATGATGGACACTCTTAACCTGTGCGCGGCCATCAGGGGAGTTCCCCAAATTTCACTTCCACATCCCTGTCCTCCCCAAGCCCTCCTTAGTGTTACATCTTAATGGTGAACCTTCCGATGATAGTGATGCATGCAAACGTTAACGGCTTTCGCCCCAAACGCGCTGAATTACTTCATTTAATTGATACCATAAAACCAAGCATAATATGTCTTAGCGAGCTTAGGATGCCGACTGCCCCAAAAATTAAGAACTACTACTCTCATTTTGTAATATTAAGTAGTAATGAAGGGCACCATGGCTCAGCAGTCTACATACAAGCCTCATTCGATTCTTCTCTCCTCCTTTCCAACTCGACAGCCTCTTCCGAGATTATAGTCAAAATTATATATTATATATAATATATATATTATATTGTGAAAGTCAAAACTCCTCAACAAACGCTCCGCATTTATCACGTCTATGCCTCCCCCAGCAAGCCCCTATCTAACGATGATCTTGATCTTTTATCTGCCGGCAGCCCAACCCTCATCATAGGAGACCTTAACGCTCACCACCCCTCACTTACAGGAACCCTTGCCAATCAGCATGGAGAAACTCTCTTCTTTTGGACAGCCAGTTTACCCTACTCAACCCTCCCGAGCCCACCCACTTCCCACCAGGACAAGGAACGCCACACAGAATCGACCTTGCTCTTTGCAATCCCCAATTCCTCCCTCTGTTTGAGAAATTCGAAGGAGGGCCAGACTTCGGTAGCGATCACTTACCTATCTTCGTAACGTGAACCACTAGCAGTAATATAGCAGACCCGAACCCCAGACCCAAATTTGACTTTTCTCGTGCCAACTGGCAGGTCTTCCAAGACACCCTCGATTCCATCCTTCCCGATCGTGTAGACCTTCTGTCTAATCAGGATATGGATGACGCTGTCCTTGCCCTGACTAGTTCTTTTCAACTTGCTCAAAATGCTTCTATCCCCACTTTCCTCCCCAAGACTCAGAAGCCCCTTTAGCCTCTCAAATAAAACGTTAG
>CAJPEV010002490.1:1554-43778 GCA_905338385.1 Darwinula stevensoni | reverse complement strand
AAGTCAAACAACTCGGCGTAAGCGACGCAGAAGTGACGTCACGAGGCATACTTTCGCGCCTTCCATTCTTCGTTTTGAATACCGCCTCGGCCCGACGAGGCCGAGGGACGAAGTTTCGCAACGCGGTCGGTTCCAGCTCGACTGGTCTTCCTGGCGACCCGGTCGGGCGGTGCCGATCGGGTCGACTCGAGCGTTTAGGCATCGCAAGGGTTCCGTCGTCTGGAACGAGTCATTCGGAAGTTCTAGCGCCTCGGGCTCTGGTCCTCGATGGGGAATGGAGACGAGATCGAAGGTCCCCGGGGCTTTTCCTATTTTATTATTATTATTTTTATTATTTTATTATTTTTTATTTTCAAGTTGACAGAGGTGTCCAAGTCGGAAGGGACGAAACGCCCAGCACAGTGGATAATGACCGAAGGGTTCCGATCGCGGATACGAGCCGTCGAAATGAGATTCGATGTTACCTAATCAATGAAAGGATCTATGCGCAACGATGTGGATCCGGGACTCGATGAGCACGGTCCTGCATTCGCTAGCTCGACTTCTCCATTTTTCTTTCGCAACCTGGGTGATTCACGAAAGGCACCGGGTGGATAAATATGGATGGTTAAAAAAAAAAGATTATTAGAAACTGGGAACGAAACTCGTTGAGAGATGAAACATGACGTCGTGCTGTGATGGGACAAATGAGAGTTTTAATTGAACGCATTGATCAAAACGAAATCAATGATAAAATAGTTAATTTTTTGTAGGGTTTTTCTGCTCCGAAGATTCCCCGAAACCATGCTTGAAAAGTTGCGCAACGAAATTCGTCACACGCCTAAGCGTAAAATACGGGGTTGTTTCGTCTGAATACGCCCCACGGACGACAGTCTGCAATAAACGACAACTAAATCCTACGCGTGCATAAGAGAATGGAACGGGCGGATGCTCGCCTGCCTCGCGGATGCCTCCTCCCTCCGCTCCCCGCCGAGCGCATCGGGGAGATATCATTTCACTCCGTGACTTCTTTTCATGCAGGCTCTGTGGGAGCTTTCCCGTTGCCATCAGATCGACCGCGCGCTCGTCACGACGCCTCGTGCGAACGGTCGATGACGTCACTCCGAGTTGCATCTGGAGCTGCAGTTCTGGTAGAAATGGTCCGAACTGATCGCAGAAAGATCGTTTCTTTTTGAAGAAGGAACTGTCACTGGGAAAATGATACGGCTTGACTCATTCCATTCTTGTCAAAGAGCAGTAAAAATGATTCAGTCCCACTCGTTTGAAAGAACATTTATTCCATTGATAGCTTGCAATGTATTTTAAATTAAACAGTTTCCTGTTCAACGCTAGCTCCTCAAGTGTTCAGAAACGAAATCAGGCGCGACAAATAATCGGATGGAGACTAAAATGACAATTTGAGTTTTGTGTTTAAAAAAACGCAGAGGCAAATTATGAATCGACTTGCTCCAAGATACATGGGCCCGGGAAAAGGACCAGGCGTATCGCAATCCCACAGAAAGTTCACGAATGTTCGGGTAATTTTGAATTAGTGTTGGTAGTGACACGTAGCGGGGGAAAGGCGAAGTGTAAGTTTCGCAATAAAGTGCGAGATGGCAGAAGCGGAGCCATGCACGGACGCTTTCCAATCTGCGTACCCCAGAGATTTTGAAGCTGAAATAGAAAGTTACGCTGTTCACAGGGTGTGACCTTGCACGTGCACGGGGTCCTCCCTCATTCGATCAATCTTGTGTTCAAACAGGCGAAACGAACAAGTTACGAGTGGTCAACATGTACCCAGATAACATTTTTCGTGGAGCCCACGTTGGAAAAACGTGGTCCACCAACGTCAGGATACGTTGGCAGTAAGTTGTAAGTTGGATAGCAACGCATAACCCAAGTAGCAGGTTTTAGCTCTATATCATCATCATTTCGTGTCATATACTTTGATTCCCCATCCAGAGGAGGGATTCCCATATACTGTACGGTACCTGTACTATGTACTACAACCTACCAAGGACATGTATATAGTCCTTTATTTCCTCCTGTGGTGGAGTTGAGGAAATTGCGGAATTGAGTTCACGAACGCTTCCTCTACATGTTGAATCTCTTTCTCGGAATAAAATCCTCTTTTCTGTCAAAAGGGTTCTCATTGGGAATATGAGTTCGTTCGTGGCCAGAGCTCCACGTTGGATATGCCCACGTTGGGCCCACATGGGGCCAACATCGTTCCCCAACATTCACGTTCCGCCACCGTTATCCAATGTGGGCCCAACGTGACGTGTTCTCTGGGTAGTTACCACTCAGTCTCTTATTAACGATAAGTCGAGAAATGGAGTTTCCAATGAAGTCAATTGAAAGAGAATGCGAGACGTGCCATGAAATATTCACAGCCCTAATGTGTGCCGCAACTCAAAATAACAACCACGACGTCGCTGCCTTTCGGAAGATCGAAGCCGCACTTGGAAAAGGAGGCATCCCCCCCGCCATTTTGGTTCCATCGGGCACCAAGCAACAGCAGGCTGAGAATTCTGGAGGCGATGAGGATGTCACTGCGCGGAAGGTGAGTCGTGCAAGAAACACGGTTCCACTCATTTTCGATGGTAATTAAATGACAATTCAAAGGAATTAGGAATTAATTTAATTAATCAAATCTGATTAATTTAATTGAATAAATGCAGGTTTCAATGGGTACTTCTTGCTTTCCTCAAGATAATTTTAAGGCCGCAGACTAGGCCCAATTTGACTTGTGATTCGAATTAAGTCGTGGATTGTCAATAAAATGCGAGGTTTGCGCTTCAATTTCAAATTCGACACTAAAGAATGATATTCGTTTTTAGCCAGAAGTGAATGAATTCGATGAGAGATTCAGAGATGCAACGATTCGAATCTTTTGACCTCTTTTGACGAATTCGTTTTAGATTTTGGACTCGTCATCACGAAACAATGGTTATTCGGGCAGCATTGAAATCTCATGAAAGTCTGAAAGTCTGGGAAAGAAAGAAAGAGAGAGAGAGAGAGAGAGAAAATCAGAGAAATCCAGGTCATTCCAACATCCCCCCTGGCTTTTCATAGACTTCCTAGAGGCTCCTTACATGAGTGCAAAGAAGCAGTGGTGCCATGCAAATAAAGAAGAGATGCCAAGCCACTGCTAGATCGCAATAAGTCTCCGTTGCCGCAACAGCTGTGGCATCACGCGTTCCGAATCCCGTTGGTGGGGGGGGCTAGGGGGGCGCGACTATTGAATGGAATGATGGAGACTGGTGAGCTATTGAGCTTCTTCCGACAAGGATAGAAACCCATCTGGCAGAATCTTTACACGACCTAAGACTACTTCATTTCTCTACAGAAAAGAAGGAGCGTTTTCTTCTTTGACGTTCTAGCTATTCAGAAAGAATAGTAGACTGTGTGGACGGTCATTCTTCTTGCTTAAGAGATAAGAACTTGAGTCTCGGCGCAGCCAAGAGAAACTTTCCATTGCCAGAGGTGAGTTTCCCTCCTTACCGACGACTCATTTTAAAGGGAGGATGGGGTTGGCTGGGGGGGGGGGGGGGGGGGGGGGACGGAGAGAGCCGCTCCTCTCTGAACAGAGTTTAGCGCTCCTTCTGAGACTTTTTTTTCCCCCCAAATATGAAACCTTTGGGTAACCAATTACCTCGAATTTTACGCACACGAGATATGAAACTTGATTCACACAGCGTCAATAATTATCAGCATTAAAATAATTTTCGCATTTACATAAGAGAGAACTCGCTCAAGGACAAATCATTGAAAAGCAATGTTCCACAATTTAAAATATAAATATACATATAATGATATTATGGAAGAAATTGTCTTTCCACTTAAAACTTACGCGTTAAACTCCTCGTTGACTTTCAGATTTGCTGCCCCTTTGAAGGATCTCATAAAAACAAATCGTTTCTCCTTTTATTCTCGTTCGTCCTGCTTAAGACTCTCCACTCTTGCTGAGCATACAAGGAATCGACAGTTTATGTTTTTAATCATGGTTGTTACGTTTCGTGACAATGGTGAATTTATTTCTTATTAGACATTTTTCCAACAAAATTTTCGCTGCTTATTGAGCTTTCGATCTTTCCAATAATCTCTTGAAACGACGCCAGCAAGAGATCAACAGGCCAGTCATCAACGCATCGTTTTAGAAAACTTCAGTTAAATTGGGAAAGAAATGTCACCCGTTTCGACATCGCAAAAAGTCAAGACCGCATCTTCATTAACTTGCCCAAAAAGGCAATGCCTGTCATGTCCGTCGCACGTGTGCACAATGGGTTCATTATAACGTATGAATAAAATCCTCATTCCTATGTTGCCAAAAGAGTTAAGGGGAAACTATGGGGAAAGGAAAGAGGAGGGGGAGGGGGAAGGAGGGATGGAGGGAGGGTGGCTGGAAGGAGGGAGGTGATAGGGGAAGGGATTCCCCAGTCACGCTGGATATTGAGTAGGGAGGATGGTTTGATGGATTTTTTTAAAAGGATTTTTTGATGATCATGGAAGATGGTTCCAGGCCAGACGTGCGATTTATCGTTTTTGTTTGCCATAAAACAAAGAATGAAACTCTAATTTCCAAGTCAAAGTTAATGACTAATCATCATCCATGATTAGATTTGCAAATTAGGTGTCCCTTTGTAATACTGAAGGTGCTACACGACCACGTGCATCCCACTCGTGCTTAAGAACTGCACTTAAAAAAATTCGGCAACAGCGCATTGTCTTACCTACGATGCAGGAAATAAATTCCTGTCTCATGGCGATAAGACGTGCAAAATGTCTCCCCCCCCCCACTCACTCCCCAAATGGGAACTGAAGGATGGATGCAATTTTATTTATGTCCCTGTAGATTCCTACAACTTATGAGGTGGGTCAGGACGCCCATTTCTTTCGAGTTGCATCACAAGTGACGTTAGCAGTCGCTTAGATTGTCTCTTTGCCCCAACATCTCATTGCCAGGAAGTTCAATGATGGGATGGAGTAGAAGAGACAACGTACAAGATGCTGATCGTTCCACTCTCTCGATCAGACTTCCAATTAATTCAAAGCTTGTGCCGGTATCTGTGATTCTCCGGACTGACACTGTCTTACGAAAGCTGGTCAATGAATGAATGCCCCCCACCAGCCCCCCATCCTCCCTACCCCTCCACTGCCCTGAAAATTCATTGCAGAGGGACAGAAACGTGATTCCAGTATCGTGTATCATAACTACTTCACAAATTTGTCCCATTTAATGCAGCCTTTCTCTATTTCAGATAACGAGTAGTTCCTGTCCGGTGTCGGCGAAAATGGCAGCGAAGTGTGATTAAGAACAGGTCCACACTGTTTTCAAATTCAGTGTGTCAAGGGAGCATTCACTTGCTTCACTTTCACGGCTGAATAGATCTCACGACCGGTTCCCTGCGAATTCGGTAGTCACTCTTCCGGGAGGGAGGCTGGACCGTTCCGAACACGTTCCGAATGCGTTCCGCTCACGTTCTCGCAATGCCGTCGTGCATCTTTTTGCATGTGTTTGCATGCATACATACATAAGTAGGTGCAGAAGTCGTTTGGTGAGGCCTTGCTTATCGGGATTGCAGTCGGATTGGGAAATTCTGAAATGTGGGGAGTTTTGCACAACAGTTCGACACATTTTAATTTTTCGACTCCCTTGAGTCCAAGTACAAAAATTTGCTCAGGACAAATAAATACCAAACTGCATCATATAAGTCACCCCAGCCATATATATGATGAGACAAATTTTAAAGGGTATTAAGGTGCTGAAACAAATTCGTCCTAAATAAAATAATTCGGAGGTTAATTATGCGCATCATATTCATAGATGATCTCCAGTTATATTCGGGAGGGCGGCAGGTGAAGGAGGGAGGCGGAGGGAGGCAGGGAAAGGAGGGAGGCGGAGGGAGGGGCAGGGAAAGGAGGGAGGCGGAGGAAGGAAAGGGAAAGCCCAGCCACTTCCCAAATAAGTATGTTTTTTCAATATCAATGTAATAAATTGGGTCTGCTGATAGTTTAATGTGATATATTGGGGCTGCTTAATTGAGTGGTGACGAAAGCAATTAAAAATTCAGAATGGAAAAAATTGATGTTATTTGAGGTTCATACAGCATACCTTAGTATTCAAATATAAAGAATCGATTGCATCAAACGATCTGAGGTTTCTTTCGACACCTCATGGGTACTGGCATCGACAGGATGACAGAAAAATCCATCAATCGGGCCAGATCACGAGAGGGAAAACTTTGGCACCTATTTATAAGCGATTAATCATGGTTATTTGTCCAAGGGGAAGGGGTATCATTATGTGCGTAGGAGAGGCCTATCGTTTATTTGACTTGATCGCACCGTCGAGACCTTCACGGAACTTTGCTTCATCGACTGTTCCGGGGTCTGCGATTCGGGAAAGCTTGAGAGTCTGATTCGCTCGATTACGACTCAAGGTTACACGCCTTTCACTGACTTCATAAGTCAGTTGTAATCCCGAGGAAACGAAGCAGGAACGGGAAGATGCTCAACGAGGGGAGGGGGGAAGATGAAAATCTCTACAATTCATCCAATGCTCCATTCCAAAGGCGGTACAGCCACCGGAAGGAAAGGAAAAGAACTCTCAAAGGGAGGGATTAACATGAACTACCCCATCTGCATGCATGCACTACCCCACCTGCATGCATGCACTACCCCACCTGCGACGCTCCGGGAATCGGCACGAAGACTGAAGCAATGCGCCGAGAACACCAATGAAAACGCAGAAAAGCAACGAAGAAAGAAGCTTCTCTTCACGAACTGCCATTTATGACCTGGGTGGACCGGGTACTTTTTCCCAGGACATAATGGAAAGTTGCCAACTACGGACACCCGTATCCGGGTCTCGTCTATGAATTCACAAACCTGTACGGACCGAGGCGTATGCCCAACGACCATATAAAAGAAAAAAAATCGATGCCCACCCTGCGGATGAGTTTGCCTTTCTCTCACTTCTTTAACCGATCTGTCAAACCGACGCCCTGAAAATGCATTCTTGTCGGCTGGGCGGGTTCTGTCAAGCCTTTTCTAGTTGTTGCAGAGGAACGTAATAAATATGAGTACTAGAAAAAGTATTATTTGCTTTTCGTCATTGTCACCTTGGTCAATTAAAAGCTCATTAAGTTGGCTGTCCTGTTAAAAAAAAATAAGAGAGAAAGAGAGAGAGAAAAGAATGAAAACGCGCAGAGTGGGAGGAACTCCCTTCTCAAATTAGAAAGCATCCTTTATTGTTTTTTTTTATTCATAAGGGAAACCGGTCGTTTCATTTCGGATGGTAAAGGAAGGAGAAAATCGTTGACGGTCTCATGGTTCTCACTACTTTTCAAAAACAGAACAAACTTTTGTGGGAGTAGAATTAAAAGGCCTTGCTGTCATCCTGACGATCATATTCTTCCGGGTGGGAATGGAGATAGGTGGTGGTGGAGGTGGGGTTGAAGGTGGAGTTACATCCGGTCCACCTTCTGTCTGATCGAAAACAGTCGGCACTCGGAATGTCCAAGGGCTGAATTTTGATGAACTTGGTGGAATAGTTAGTTTCTCCTTTCGGTTACACGAGGACTGTGGGGTATTTTTAAGCGTCTGTTCTGGAATTGAAGCTTAGTCATCGCGTGCAGCGGTAAGCCGGTCGCGTCGAATGCAATTCTCGAGCTCGGCGGTCATCCAGTCCCCTCTTGACTCACTCCCTTTCGTCCATATAAGAGAGGGGCCGGTTTCTTCGGAATGCCGCCGTTGTAAATTTTCCTAAGACCGAGCAGTCTTGATTTGCGCTTTGAATGTGAAAATTCTATCATTATTTCGACTGCTCCCATTTTATTTTACTACTTTTCAAATCGATCATTATTAAGCGGATGCCTTCCTTCAGTCTTTATGCAGATTGCCCCAAATCAAAGGGAAAAGGCGAAAATTATTCTCGTTTCTCCGTTTCGACTGGAACAGAGAAAAGAACCTCGCAACAAACCTTATGCCTCTTGATGTTGGGGAAGGGAACCGCGATTCCGAAAGTGAAATCGCGATTTTCCTTAGAAGTCATATCAAAGACAGAAGTCATTTAGAAAAAGTTCCCCCGAATATCTGTCAATTATATGCCAATGTCGTTAATTTAGAATTCGCTCCAATAAATTCTCTCTTATTCCGATCGAGATCCTTTAGCACTGCGACCTTTTTTCGCTTCCCGCCACTCGACATTTAACACTCGAGAAAAGGCTTGTCACTCGAAATTTTTCAGGTGAAATGCCTCGAGACCATCCCTACCCGGCATTTCCGCTTCGAACGAGTCACGATGCTTCGTGGATCGGTACGAGCACTCAGGAAGAGGAAGTCGGAACGGAATTTTCCTCGAGAGCTTTCAGCCTGATTTATTTTCTCTCCCCTTCACGCGAGGGGATCGAGAGTGGCCGAGGTTAAAGTTAAACAGGCGGAAGACAAACAGCAATATGTCGTCGATGGGGATCGTCGCAGGGAAAAAAAAGCCGATGTAATATGCTAATGCCGTTCTCAGCATAATCAGAGCTCTCATCTATTCGGATTAGATTGTCTCACATTGGAAAGAAACAAAAGCCTTCCTTGTTTCTCTGGGACGTCGCACATCGGACCATATGGTTTTGCACGTCTACTGCGGGTCTGCAACTTCCATCCCTGCAGTGCTGCCATCTTTCGGTAGACTGTTCGACACCGTTGGGTGCACTTGCAGCAATGCCGTTCGGATTTGTTGCAACTTATCGCTCAGATTAAAGCTAAGGCTTCGCAGAAGTGGGTTGCTAAATGCAATAGAGAGAAAAAAAAAAACATGGAACACTTGTTTCTCCTGCCAAGGTCCAAAGAGGTCAGTCAATAAATATGTTGTAAGTGCCAATAACCCTCATTCTTCCTGCATAAATATACTCATCGCCAAAAAGTACGACCAAAGAGTTCAGCGATCTTGATGAAATTTGATACACTACCTCATACTAGCATACTACGATATTGGTTAGAATTTCAAGTTTGTGGGATGAATATTAATGGAGATAACACTAATTATCCTATAGTAGCCTACGGTTACCTAGATGGTTTTTACTGACGAAACGGTGGTAGGAAAATTCCTAAAGATGTGCAGAAAAATCGAACAAAGTTTGGAGATCGTGGGATGAAGCAATTCGGAGAAAACTTGCTAAATACCGGAAGAATTAGGGAGAAGGACGGCGCCATTGAGGATGCCAGTTTTCTTTTTCCTTCCCTCAAGTAGCTTCCCTATAGGGCCGTTGAGTGTTTAACTGCGAGGCAGGGCCAGAATGAGATCTCTGGAGGTGATAGGGTGTTTCATCTATGGAGAGTAATTGTGATGCATGTATCAGCTTCATGCATCAGGCTGATGCATGGTAAGCATCCCAGCTACGCTACATCGATGATACACCCTAACAACTTGTTGAAATTGCCGCCATCATCATCTTGGCACTGCTACGCAGTTAGACACTCAACAACGGCCCTATAGGGAAGCGGCTAGAGGAAAAGAAGAAAGGAAATTGTTGCCTTCAATCGCGCCGCCCTTCCTTATTCTTCCAGCATTTAGCAAGCTTTCCCCGAATTGCTTAATCTCACGATCTCTAAACTTTGATCGATTTTTCAGCACATCTCTGAGTTTTCCTGCCACGTTTCGTCAGTAAAAAACCATCTAGGTAACGGTTACGGGGAGGGCCGGATTAAAAAGTTGCGAGGCCCAGGGCAAGTGAATTCTTGAGGCTAACCCTCCCCCCCTCCTTTTAATATTTAACAATTTAAATATTTAACGTTTTAAATTTCCTTGGGGGGGGGGGGGAAGAGTGGAGCTCGGGGCAACAGCTCCCTTTGCCCCCCCCCCNNNNCCTGGGGCAACAGCCCCCTTTCCCCCCCCCCCCCCCCCCTTTAATCCGGCCCTGGTTACGGGCGATTAGTATGACACCATAGTCGCAATTGAAATAAGATTAACTGATATTTTTTCCACATTAATGTTCATCCCACACACTTGAAACTAATAAATTTCATAGTATGCTAGTATGAGCTAGTGCACCAAATTTAATTAAGATCGCTCCACTTCTTGGTCATGCTCTTTTTTTGACGATGAGTATGTATTTCATGTAGCAAACAGAGGCAGAATTAAATTAAATTTTGTGAAGCTATTGAATTACAGTGATTTTTCAAAATGAACTGGGAATTACTGTGTGGTAGCCTCTCATTTCAGGATGTCCGAGCCATCAGCAATTTTTTTGGTGTTGCAAAACTGATCATGCAAGGAATGCCAAATCACCTGAAGCGTCGTCCAAGACTTCCCTCGGGTGATAGTGAATTTCCTTGCGCGATTGGTTTCGCAAGAAAGCAAATTTGCTGAGGGCTTGGACATCCTTAAATGGAAGACAGCCATGCTGCAATCCCCAGTTCATTTGTGAAAAATCACGGTAATTCAATAGCTTCACCAAATTTCATGAAATTCTGTCTCTGCCTGCTAAATGAAATCTTTGAAATAAAAAATGCAGGAAGAAAGAGAATTTTACTTCAGGGTTATTGACACATACAACTTATTTATTGACTGACCCTCGTACTTCTGTGTCTGTCTATTTTTTTTGCGGTCGTCGAAGTCATAGGCGAAAAACTGTAATTAAGCGCAGTTCCTTCTGAAAGTTATTATTTTTTTGTTGCTGCTTGTATTGATGTAAGTGAAGAATAATTTATCGATGTGCCCCTGTCGAATGACACTGCGACGTTCAGTTAAGACGTCATCACTAGATACCCCTCAGGAATGAAAAAGATCCTACATGAGTCCTATTAATATGTTAAATTTGGCTGGGAGGTAGATCTGGAAATGCCAAGGGACAAGGAAGAGTTCCGTTTTAGAGCAAAATCATTAGTTAAGTACGTTTTGCGGTAATGTTTGCTGCTACAAAAATTCTTGGAATCCATATGAAGTCGTGCGATTAGCCCTTGCCCTTGCTAGGTGTTTATGTGACACAAACGGGCAAGAGAAGAATTTTTCCCATAAAAGCAAATCAAAACGGTAAAAACGTGTTTTGGATGAATGTCTGTGTGACGTGAAGAGTGAAGGCAGGGAAGGTTGGATGGCGAGAGAGGACGAAAGAAAGCCAAGGGACAGCCGAGAATTGAACACGCCTCCTGACTGCCGGTTAGGCGCGCTACCATTACGCCACCGAACCTATGACATTCCGTGGTCTCTCTCAATGCTATCCTTATCACATATGCCTATAAAAGTCATGTTACATTTATTTGAGATATAACTTTATATACAATGACAAATTCACAACAACTGCGAAAATCAAAGTTGGCGCACACGGAGAAGCCACGAGTGGCAGAAACGGTTGAATGGATGGTCGCCTGCTTCTTCGAGTGCCTCCCTGTCCCCTCTCATCTCTGGCTGAATACAAAACGACAGGCTGAGCAGGAAGGACAGGAAGATCTCACTTTATTCCGGCTTTTCTTCGCATTGCGAACGATGCGGCAGTGCCGGCCGTCTAGGAACGCCATCTGCTGTCAACCCATGCAAATCTCCCTCAGTCAATATTTTACATTTCGCTGAATAAAATGATGCAAACCCCCGACGCGCCGACTGTGTCGACATCACCCAAGAACGACAGTGATGAAAGAAATCCCGCCAGTCAGGACGAGTGACACACGGACGGGGTCTCCACGGATCGAATGAATGACGGAGACCAAGATATCCCCCTTTCCCTGATTCAATTATCTCCTCCTTTCCCCGACCGTATTAGCATATTATCCCCTCGCCATGAAAGCCCATAATGACCTTCTCTCCATTGACCGGCACGGCCGAATAAAAAAAAAAGAATAAAAGAATACAAAAAGAATAAAAAAGAATTTAAAAAAAGAATAAAGAATAAAAAAATAATAAAGAAAGAAAAAAATTGCGCAAAAACCGGGCGGAAAGCTCCTCGTGCCTCGAAGGCATCAGCCCCGCATGCATGTATTATACCACATAGGCACATGCATCCCTGGAGAATGAGAGCCGCGTTTCTATGGACTGACCGCCGATGGTGAAACGCGCGTATTCACGGAATACCGCCGATCCCGTGTCGCAACTTGGGATGCATTACGCATTGGGGGAAAAAAAATCGCAATGATGTCGATTTCGACACCACGGCCATTTGTAAAGTTTCTAATGCATTTTTTTTGCCATCTGGCACTGCCAAACAGAGAGAAGCATGTTTCACCCTTCGTATTTTACCCTTCGTCTTCAAACAATGACGATGCTGTGGGTTAAACAACCGCGCTGGGGGGCTAACCTCAAATACGGCATATATCACAATTATAGTCTGCCGCATATAAATAAATTTTTATTAATACCGACGTTAACTTCACTAGTGCACACTTGATGTCAATGCTTCTTTGTTTTACTTGCTCTCACGCACTCTTCATTTCCACCGTATTGAAGGCAGTGCAAAAATCTAAATTTGCATATGAACTTTGAGAATTAATGGCAATCGCCCGGATAGAAAAAAAGTCAATGTTGATGCAAAGAACTGATCAATTGATGATCATACGAACGAGAGAAAGGAAGAGAAGACTCACCTCAGCCCTTTTACCGCTTGAAATTCCGAGAAAAGGCATTACGCAGGCAATATTGCAGACAGGATACTTGCATTGCTTATTTAATCGGGTTACCCGTGCCACCAGGTAGGGTTACCAGGATTTCCCCGCCCCCCCCCACCACAAACCCCTTCCCTCCCCCCATCCAGCCCCCTGACTAAAAGGGGGCATGATGATGCATAAAGAGAGGGGACAGTGTAACTGTATGCAAATGACGACAGACAGATTGCGCAAGAACGACCCAGGTGGTCTCTTTCAATGCAGCGGTTCGGGCCCCATCTCCATCCTGAATTTTTTTTCCATTTGCTCATGAGGATTTAATCTCTTCTTTCACCGGGGGGAAGCGAGATTTGTCACCGTGAAGGATTTTCCCGACGATTTAGGGGACAATGGGGCCATCACTTTCATTTCATTTTTTACACACCATTTTTTTATTATTCATCGCTCATTATTCATTAAGCAATTATGAAACACGTCGTCGGTATAAATTTCGCGTCGGGTCGTTCGTTCGGTCGAGCAGAAGCTATTAGCGGTTTTTGCGGGGGGCAGGAGCACGCGAAAATCAGCCTCCGTCAATATGGATGATATTTCAATGTCGCAAATTTTTTTGGGCCGCGAATATTTCCCCGTGTAACAGTATCTCCTTGACTCGGTCGACCCCTTGACCACGGCCTTGCACAACGGACGAGCAAACACAGACACACGGGGGGATCCGATCGATGCGTTAGGCAACCCTTTCCGCGAAGCCACACGCCCACGACGTGACGGATGCCTTTTTTTCGCGTTTCGAGGGGGTCAGGGAATCGCGGGGGTTCAAGGGCCTCGCGATCGTACGCTTTTATGGCTGAGTTTCTTTGCATTCCACTTTCCTGTCACGTCTTCGGGGTTTTCCGCAAAAAAAGTCGAAAATAGAAAAGGTCGGCGAGGTTCTGCCGGTAGAAAGTTTCTGGGAGATTCCGCACCGTCACCGCTCCGACACGCAACGATCAATATTCATCAACGGTCGTCATTGTGAGACGGCGAAAAATCAATCGCGGCGTTTCGTTTCGACACGCTGAATGCCTCCAATCAGACCGAAATTCCCGAGTGTGACGTAACTGAAAGACGAGGCGTCGCGCGAGAAGAAGAAGACGTTTGACTTTCTCGTATTTCGGCCAATTGTGATGAAGAAGCGGCTTCCGGGGTCAGCGCAGGGGCCGAATGTTGACATCTCGTGCCGTGATGCGGCACCTTCGATAAGAAATTCCTTTTCCCTTCACCCCTGTAACGACGACATTCAAAATAGTCCTCAACCCCCCTAGCCCCCCCCCCCCTCCCCCTTCCCCCCACCAAAGAGGAAAAAAAAATGAAAATATGTCGCAATGCGTTCGATGCATCTCGAAATCCCAGGTAGAGGAACTGGATGAGTTTAATTTTTATGGCACAAAATCTTTTAATCACACAGATGAAAATTTCATTATTATTATTATTATTACTTTTACCTTGAAAGAAATTCACGGTCTTATTCGTTAGCATTACATGAGCTCGGGCCTCGAATTTACCGGAAACCGAAATCAATAATTTCATCATACCAGATTTGATATATTTTATACTTTTATATACTTGAAAATAAGTAAATGGCTCCCTGGAATGAATAAAAAGCTGATTTACTATTCGATCAGTGGGGATACCAGCAAGACGTAGCAAGTAAACTAGCAAGGAAACTAGGAGGTGAGTTATCAGGTAAACTAATCGGTAAACTAACCGGGCAACTATCTGGTAAACTTGCGGACAGAATATCAATATTCATGCTTTTTCTTTGGCAGTGGACGGTTAGGTAACATTTCATTTGAGGGTGGCCATTTCACTTAATCATTTTGTAGTCTGAGGACCTTGGACCAGTTTCTTCTCGTACGATGAGATGGTAAAAATGATGAGGAGGATGAAGGTTGGCATCGATTGGCCCTTGTTTCGTGAAAGCCCTCGCCGAGATCATGATGCGGCTTTTTCTCGCCGATAATGCGGATCGGCCGGTGCTGAAAAAGAGTCCCTGACCCCTTCGACGGCTCGCAAGAGTTGGCAGATCTGGATCGGCCGTCGTCGCGATTTCGACAGAGATGGGTCGAAATTTCGCTGCAGCGACCGTGGCATCAAAGTAGAGAGGAAATTAGGCTCTTTGACGACCGGAAAACTTCAGAGTCCCTCATGGGAGTGGCAATGAAGGTGTGAATAGAAAGCATCTCGGGGTGGGGGGAAGAATTTCCGGGACGCGAATGAAATATTCTCTACCCCGTAGCGCCTCGTGGGGGGTATCGAGGTGTCTACAACCCGAATTGTCTCTACTCGCTGGTGGATCGTGCGTGCTCGATCGCCAGAGAGTTCGCTCCCAACTTTCACAGTCTTTCAATATGCGAAGCTTGAGTAGCTTGAGTCAAGGGAGCCCGGAATCTCACACTAGCGAGGCCCCAAATTTAACAGGCAAGTCGAAGAATTTTAGAAGAGCAGAAGAGCCGATTAGTGAAACGTCAAGAGACAAGCTGTCTTAAAAAGCATAAATGAGCTTCGTGCGACGAAGAAAAATATAAATGAGCACATTTGCCGAGAATAGATCAGGAAGCACAGAACGGAAATGTCTTTCGTGGCTCCGTCTCCCAGCTTTCGCATGTGCTCATCACTCTCAGCCCCTGCGTCTCCCAGGAGTCGTTCTCTAAGGGAGGCCCTCGAGGGTTGTCTCATGCGTCTGGAGGCAGCGAGGCTTTCACCAAGCTGTAGCTTGATTGCATGGCTGCTGCATACCCTCTTCTTTGGATCTAAGTTCGACTTGAGGGCTCTGTCTGAAAACTATCATGGTTTTCTTTCCTTGTTAAGGACTTTTATTTCTCACAAGGCACGCGTGAAAGTCCCGATTTTCATGAAGGGGAGTTGGATTGCCAAGAAGATGGATTCGGAGTCTCCTGTGAATTATCAACACAGGTAACATAAGCCTGAAAGGTCAAGGAGGGCTGGGAGAAGCAAATAAAATTCTCCTATTCATTCTGGCTGGGTTCCAGAAAAGGAAGAAAAGGTATCGGCAGAGAGCTCCATAGGGCCATGACGCAATACTGGCATCATCCGAGTAAAAGTCACAGATCCTCTCTCCGTTGATGTTGTTTTCTTTGCCGCACGTACTCCCCGCGCTGTGATTGGTAGACGGGGCGTGCCCTGGCCGCACCTTATTGGTCGAACCTCCCACCCCGACTAGCTGATTGGTGAATGCAGACCACGCGCACTGCACGTGGGGGTAGAAAACCATGAGGTTTTGCCGGTTCCTTCTCACTAGTCGTTGAGGGTTCTGCCGTGAAGCATTCCCTGACCTCCCTGTGTCTCCCACTCTACTTACTTCATTTCATACTCAGGTGAGGCTGCGTTGACTGAATGTGTGGGATTTCGATCTTGAGCGCCTGATCATTCTGTTGAGTTACCCTGCTCTACTTCTGGATGTTTTGTGGATTTTGGTAGTTCAACTTCTTGAATGCAGTCGAATCGATGAAAGTTCAGCCTTAGCTCATCAGTTTGAACTCAGAGTAAAAATGGTTGATAAAATAAAAGTGAAAAAAGATAAATGATACTATATTATGCACAACTAATCTAAAGTAAATCTACGGATGGTCGAATCTTGATAGTGATACTTGATATACGGTGTTCGTGACAAATGATTAATAGACTTTGGAAAAGTTGATCGAGAGAAAGGGAAACTTTACATTACAAATCTCCACAGGCTCCCGATGAATCCTATTTTTGTGCCTAAGCAAAAATAGTAAATTCAAAATTCGAATACAAAACTTCAAAGCTTGAGGAAGGAGAAAAATTAAGAGGAAGAGTGAGAGTGAAGATTCCTCCGAGGTACGAGGTACATGCAGTTCACGACAAAGGTCATAAAGGGATGAAGAAAAAAGAGCGTCTTTGTGCTTTGACGCTTCTAAATGAAGTCGGGAGGGGGCAGACACAGGCCAGAGTTGAACTCCATTAGCAGAGACAAGCCACACTTACTTTCCCCTCCCTCCCAAGACCATCTAAGTATCATTTGTTTCCTCCTCATTCACTTCCATCCGATGCATTATGCATCAACTCTCTCTCCCTTCTTTCCGGGTATGGGAACATAAGCCAACACAAAAGACTCATCTTCACCTTCTCTTCCGGCGAGGAGTGGGTAATTGTGATTACGTGATCCCAGGAAGAGGTGGATCGGGTTTCCTTTTCCCAATCGAAAGGGTCGATCACTATGTAATTAGAAACTAAGACATCCTATACCTGTATTGCTACATTGCTTGCGGTAGGCATGCCTACTTTTTTTTGCTATGAAAATGGAATCGATATTGGACTTTTTTGACATCAGCAGAATTTTATATATTGAATTATATATTTATATAAAATTCTATTCAGAATTTGTATAGAATTTTATATTATAGTAAATATATAGTATTTATATTATAAAATTCTGCATTATATAATATAACATTTTATTTTTATTATGCAAAACATTCACGCATTTATTTAATTTTATAGTGATAATTTACTCTCGTAAAAAGTAGCGATTGTAAAATAAAATATAATATTAAAAATTACTCAAATAAAAATTATAAATACAATAATAAAATACCATCTTTATCATCTCCATATGAAGTCACCGAATTTTCCTTCCAATTGCAGGTACACGCAGCACCAGCGACCATGAACAGCATCGCCTTCGTCATCGGTGAGTTACCTCACAGGCACGCCAATCGCGAGCAGATGGCTGAAGGGAAAAGGAATGTAAGGCAAGGTCGGGGGGGAAATTGGCGTGAGGGATGCAAGTAACCGAGCGTGAAGAAGAGGTAACAATATGTGTCTGTCCTATGTACCGACTGCGCAACCTGCTAAAATACCGTCTACTTGACAATATGAAACATGTCTCTTCAGACTTGCACAATCTCGCCGCCGACTTGTGCTCTCGCGAAGAATCCCCTAATTTCTGGGTAGGCGTACGTCAAGGTCGCTCGGGTACTATAGTGTAACAGCATCATCTTCATTGTACATCTTTTATATATGTTCCTATTTGTTCAGTCACGCGCTTCTTCATTTTATATTATTTATGCCACCATTAAATTATTTTTTATGGCCATTGGTTGCTTGTTTTTCTCCCATGCAATAATTTTGATATTACCCTATGTTTGTCGGTGGACGATACTTATTTTCATTGGTGCCAGTGTCATAAAACTAGTCCATGATTTATTTCGTTTCGTTTCACAGGACTGAGCCTGATAGCCTTGTCCTGCGCCCTCCCGTCCATCAGGGTGAGTCCACGCGCCCATTCGAAAGGGGCGACACGATTCATTCCAGGCACGGCCCGCTCCGTTTGGGCATCGCATTGAATGCGTGGCGCGTGGGGGCATTGCGCTTCCTCGATTTCTATCTTCGTGAGAAGGCACTTTTTCTCGGTGCACTGACGTAATGCTTGTTTTTTGCGGTGACGCTACAATCTTGGGGATATGTTGCTGAATCGTGACAGGACTCGAAAGAAAAGGTGACATGAAAGAGATGGCCAAATAGGTGGCTAGAAAAGGTGCCGAAGAAAGGTGACGAAGAAAAAGGTGGGGGGGAAAAGGCGACGAAAAAAGGTGACGAGAAAAAAGGGTGGAACTTAATTAATTCCGGGAGCTGGGAGTTTGCTAGAAACGCAATCGGTCAACGATAATTCAACAATAAATAATCAATCGGGAATATTCATTAGTTCCGTCTGGCCAGACGTATAAATTTCATTCATTTCGAGTGAATTTATACGTTTGGCCAGAGGGAATGACGTAAGGGATGGTTCATCCAAACCATAATGTGATGATGATGAGCCCGGATGGTATGGTGATCCTCTTCATGAATTTTAAATTCCTCTCACGCGGGTTGCGTAACGCTTTGTCTTTATATGCAAACTGCACCTCTCGTCCCAAAAATAATATCCGTCAGCGAGCATTAACAAATAGGAGGGGAAAATTGCTAGGGTGTAAGGTGAGGCTACAAGGTGAGGCTACAAGGCTCACCTTGCTTGAAATTTACAATGGTATCTCACGTGGGAAATGCTATGAAAAGTAAACGAAAGGGTAAAAATAATATAAGGGGATAAAAAAAAATATTTCCGGATGCCCAAAAATGGTATTAGGCACGTCCAAAAAAAAGGCCAGGTGGAGACAATAAATATTCGGAATTTCAAAAGATGAGTAACGAAATATCTCAAAACGTCCTATCCGAAATTTCGCGTCCATGACAAGCGAAGCCCGTCGGCTTGTCCTTGGATCACTCTGACATTTAAGAGACATCTGAGAGGCATCGAAGAGGCATCGAATAGGTGTTTTGCAAGAGGTGACGTAACGGGGTCCGCTTGACCCCTCACCCCAGGGCATTCCCCCATGCGGGATATACACTCCGTCTTTTTAAGGGGAGATTACTCTTTTTTTCGTTCATTCGTCGGGAATGGAGTGGGGACTCCCCTCTGAGGGAAAGTGAGGAATACTTTTGGAATCCTTTCCCATATATCTCGAGGGTATCTGTTCTCTGGTGTCGGAAAGAATTTCTTTCACGCATTTCCTTGTTTTTTTTCGCATACATTTCCTCGGTTCTCAGTTTTTTGTCGTTTCACGTCCGAACGTTATAAATAGTCATGAGGTATGTTCCCCTAAATTTGAAAGTAATATGCGTTCAGGCACCAAAGACTTCGTTAATAATGCAGCAGGATTTATTTCGGGGTAGAAGGAACGAGAAAAAAAAAACGGAAGAGAGCCTTTGTCTAGAACCATGACACAAGATGCAACATTCGAATTGGGGAATGGACAGCTTGCTTGTATTGTGAAGCTACAACCTTGTTTCAACAGTTGACTACACGATAATCATAGGCTTCGTGAGAAGCCCGTGATTACCTCGTAATCACAGGCTTCGTGCGAAAGACGCTTGTAAAGAACTGGACATGAATGAGACAGAGACGGCGGGAATCAATTCCAAATTACAAGGAAGTGTACATTCAATATCCAAAATTCCTGGTCTCATAACGAGACGAAGAATAACTCGAGTCACGAGTCTCGAGTTTATTCGTGGAGGCATTCGATACGAGGATAATTTTGGATTATAAGATAATGTGATAGCACTGCGAATAAAATGAAACACACGCGCTCTTCTCAGGGATGTCACCGAATAAGCAAGAAAGCAAGAATTTGATGAGAAAATTTGGAGTGCGGGACTCGTAACGATTGCCATTGTCGAGTCACTACGCCGAAACGGTACTCACGGTTGTTACTGAAAATGAGTATCGGTACTTGGTGAAAAATGCAATCGAACAATAAAATGAAATTTCTAGGTGTGCCCCGCAGATGATGGTGCGAGAGATACGGTCCACAGATAGCTCTTAAGAAACCTAGCAGTAGCTTAACCCTTTGCTTTTCCCTAGTAATAGGCACTAGGTAAAGCATCGACAATCTGACCCTCAAATATAAAAATTCTTCAATTTATATATTTGCCGCAAATTTTTCGTGCTTGCGGCCCCCCCTCCCCCTTACCAAAAAAAATCAGATTCCGTTTGGTCGTGCCTTCCCTTGTCGCGTCCCAAGCCCCTCAAATGCAATCTTTGCCAGACTAAATACGCCCCGAGACCCATCTTGAGTGCCCCTAGGAGCGTTAATGATTCCCGGCAGGTGGGGCGTCAGGCGGACGAGGAAACGGGGACACGAACAGCAGCGGAGGAAAGCCTGGGCCTGCCAAGCAACTCCACCAGCATCCGGGAGTCCATCGTAGACACGTTCGACTGCAACGGGAGGATCTACGGATACTACGCGGATCAGGACAACGGGTGCCAGGTGTTCCACGTCTGCATGCCGATCGTCTATGCGGACGGGAGGCAGGAGACGTCGCGTTGGTCCTTCATCTGCCCCGAACAGACGGTCTTCGATCAGGTTCGCCGCAGGGATATCGTCCCGAACCGCATTTTGTTATCTTGGTAATAGTGGTATGGGAGATAACCGGGGGGGAGGGGGGGAAGGAAAAGGGAGACGGGAAAGGATTTTTTTCATCAGTGTCTGACACGTGTTGGCGACCACCCCGGAAGACCCGGAAGACAAAGAGGCAGAGGTCGGGGCCCCGGAAACATCTGTATGTACGGGACATTCGGCTCACGCACTGGATTTTTTTTTTCTTCTCTTCATTGCATTATGAAAGGAAGAGGCCTCGACACGAGGGAGAGTCCATCCGATAAATAATAGCCTCTTGAGATCACGATCCTCATGAAAGCATCTTCGTATCTACATCAACACTTTCGAAAAGCGATCTCGAAGGCGGGTACCGGCACCTGGCGGAGAACTTCGGAACTCTTACTTGTTCTGCCCTTCCAAAGATGTCCACAGTTTCGAGATACTAATTCCAATATATAAAAAAAAACTTTTTCCAGCAGAAACACCTGAAAGCACATCAAAGAACACACATGGATGCTTTTTTACATGCGTGACGTGTTCTTCGGCATTTTCACATGTGTTCTTGGGAGCTAAAATAACAGTTAAACGAATCATTTTTAGGCGAACATGTAATACACCGCAACTTGTCCCAGGACAAGCGCAACTACATTTGATTTATTTTTAGCATTTCGTCTTCGTGGGAAGCGTGTTGGAGATTCTGCAATTTCTTGGATTTTGCCAATAATAAGCTGGGGGATTTAGAATATGGGAAGTCTGGTACTGACACCAGGAATGAGAGTCTCGTTTGAAAGCGTTCGAAGGCGAAACCACAATATTTGGTAATGCGGATTTTCTTTACATGTACGGTTAAGTAAGAGGTATGGAAATTTTCGGAAGTTGGGTGGAAGGCTATAAGTAAAATTCTCCATAAGCGTGGCTTTACAACCGAATATAGAATATATGAGTTCTATTTGAAAACGTTCAATAGTAAGATCATAATTATTGCTCTAACAAACAATATCCCTGAAAGAGCAAAGCCGGTCGAAGAAACTGTATATCTTTGCTTCGCTTCGTGATACTTACCAAGGATAAAAAAAAAGTTTTTGAGTTTTGTTTCTTTGTTTACAGGCCTTCCTCGTGTGCGCCCGACCTGAAGACGCTACGCCGTGCGAAGAGGCTCAGACCTTCTACAACGTGAACGAGATGTTCGGCGTCACGACGCCACGTTCCACATGAAGCTCACCACCACCAGTGTGATTCGCATTTTTAAATGTATTTTTTTACATGTATTTTTAATAAGAGAACGGAGCGCTTTAGTACAAGGGTCTCTGTATAAAACAGTGGAATTGGGTTCCAAAGTCAGGAAAGTCGCGGTGGAGGATGCCAAATTTAGCCCGATCTTTGTTCTTTTGAAAAAGAAAAAAAACTTAAGGGGTGGGGAAAAAACTCTCTAGTCTTTTCTGATCGAGTCCAGAGATGGTCTCGAGCACGTCAGTATCGTCTATCATGTGATGCATTTCTATTCTCTTCGACCACAGGACCCTTTCCATTTGGTTACCATTCGTATGTATATTTCCTGTGTGTCGTGTCACGAGGGCTTGCAATAAAAGTGCTCAATTCTTACACTTGAAGCTTCTTCATTGGTTTAGCTTTGGGCGATCGAGAACTCGAGACGAATTGAATTGGCAAAAGCGAAGAATGTGGAGAGGACTTCTATTTCTGCGAACTTTTCTCCACTCCACATGTTGAAGGTGCTGGGCAGAATGCATTAATCACATTGAAATTCATGGTCGAAACCCGAATAAGAAGAGATTGAAAAATGTTCAACCACGCTCATCTTTTAAATTCGAGGCTTTCAAGAAGAACGCTTGGTGGTACCAAAACCGAAGGTAGTAAAAAAGCAAATCACAATAGAGACCTAGACTTGACCCTCCGGTCGATGTATCCCTCGTGATCCCCCCCTTCCAGTCCCCGCTCATGATAACATTGCTCTGTTCCCCCGATTCCCTTCTCCCTCGGGGGGGGGGGGGGGGGGGGGGGGGGGGGGGGGGGGGGAAGCAGGAGAAGGATATATCACGACGAAATGACCAGAGCGCGAGGCTAGAAAGTGAAAAAGATTAAAACTCCAGGGAGGCTTAAAGGTGAAGGTCACTCGATGACGTCATCCCACTCCCTGTACTCGATCCTGCCCAGCGGAGGAGATTCCTCTGTCCCTCATCAGGTTCGGTTTTCCAGCATACAGGGCACTCTCAGCCGCGGTGAAATTACATGTAAGGAGGTGAGATCATCGGTTCAGGCTTAGATTCAAGTAAAAGCCTTGGTTTCGCTTTCGTAGCTTCCCCAGGAAGGGTGATCAAGAGTTGGCTCTCGAGTAGGACCATGACTAGCTCCTATCGTCGGTCCAACCTTGAGCTGGGGACGCGGGGGCGCGATGGCTCAGCATTGGGTCAGAATTCTGCGCCACTGAAAGACCTAAGTTTGCTCAATAAGGATTGTGAATTGCGAAGTTTGCTTATCTCAGTTTGAGTGACGCTAGCTTCTAGCGTGTGGCCTGAGTAAACTCAGAGGACATCTTTAGTCAGTTGCTCTGATTTGCCATGATATTACGTGGGATTTGTGCAAAAGTACAACTTTACTTCCAAATGTGACGAAATGTGAATACATGCCATGAATGCACATTCCTTTAAAGGTGCAGCTCTTGCCAGGCTGAGGGGTGAACAGTCAGCCTTCGGATTTCAAATTTGTCATTGCTACCTGGGACTGTGAAGATTTCCCGAAAAAAGAGCCTGAACGGACCATGGACTAATCGGACCTGAGCGTTTCCTCTTTCGGCGCAGAAATAAAACTCCATGCGTAGAATTCACACGCAGGAACCGCAGACATGACACCGATGATGAAATAAGCGTCAACGAGAAACCAGCCATGCCACTCACGTGCCAACATTGGGGCAAGGGTATGCACGGCGTGGTTTACTCATCTCTCAGTGGTCGAGCACCCAGGCCCCAGCCAGGTCACGGTGAGTAATGAGTACCTAACTCACGTGCTTTCGCTTCCCATCACTCACCGGGAAGTCGTTAGCCTGACAGGTGCACAAGCAGGTGGGATTAGGGTTGCCAACCTTTCCGGCTTGACCGGGAGACTCCCCGTTTCCTTAACGGGGATCTCCCGGTCACACCGGAAAGTTAGGAATCTCCGGTGGAACGCAAAGAACAGATCACTCGAATTCAACCCAAACTACTTCAATAACTATGGAGATTTGGCAACTTTTCCCAGTCAGATGCATGTATATTTGTCTTGAATCATTCCACAGAAAGTGAGACCTCGAGATTGAATTTTGTTATCAACTTTTCCCCCCACATGTAATATCTCATTGGAAAGGGTAGAATTAGCTATCTCGGAATTTGACATTTGTCTGCTGTCGTAACCCCTTAGGATTTAAACTATTTTTTTTAAATACCGAATATGCGATTTTTACATTTGAATGTGACTTCACACTCGTACTAAGTAATTTATCCTGAATCAAGTGCAATGGAAACAGTACCGCCGGTTCAATAGTCTGGAAATATCACATATAATTTCAAAGTATGAACTTCAAATTCCTTAATTGCATTCCCGAAAAATTTTTTTAAACGTTTCCTATAGCTATTCCTGCAGGGGCAAGCATTGTAACCTTGATGTAACGTTCGCCACTTTACTGAGAGAATTGTTCCATCACAATGAGTAATCATGCTCATTTAGGAATGACTACTTGATAGAAGTTAGAAGCAAGGCCGTACCACCCTGGTGACACAACTATAAATATAATCAATATGGCACTGCAAAGCAAAATAAGCCCCTTTTGCGACGTGACAGTCAGCTCTTGTAACGATCACCACTTTATTTTTTCTAATCTACTTCCTTTTCCTTGATAGGATTGTTAGCTATGGCCATAAATTTTGTGGTGAAATCATGTGAAGATGAATTACATGGGAGTTGATTAAATCGAAACAGCCTATTTCATAGCCAAGGTTTGCGCCATCCAATTTCATGTATGCATGGATTTTCTTTCGTTTCTCTTTGAACACTTTGTTCGCCGTGGATGTACTTATTGCATGACTGTTGCACACATCTCAAGACCTTTTGAGATGCAAAAGCATTAATTTTCTTTAATGAAGCGACCTTCTGATCATCGTGCAACATGTGTGGCAATAACCCCGGACTGCCTTCAGATTCAAAATAGGCCAAATTTTCTAATTACAGGGTTGAAGAATGGCAATGGTGTGAATTTTTTTAGGTTCTTTTGTTTTTTTTTGAGGTCAGCAGGTTGATAATTGCAGTTACTAATCTTTAGGAAAAACTTGAAACCTTATATTTTTCTAAATGTACGACAAATATGTACAAATATGCACCTTTTAGATATATCAGTACTCACGAACAAAATTTTGCGATTATTATTGAATGCCTGGGCTTTATTTAAGTAAGCTACTTGAACAGTGCTCCTTTTGCCAATGCAAATCAATCATAGTACATTTTCTCCTGTTTTCTCTGCTTAGAGTCATTGATTTAGTCAAAATGGTATCAGCCAATTGCTATATTTGAACGAACATGACATCTTTCCTCGTGTTTTATGCATGAGTGTCTTACACGAAGGGTGACCGATAAGTTCTCGGCCAGATTACCTTAGAAAATTTGTTTTTGAAAAGAAACAGAGCAGGCTAGTAGTGTCACAAGTTCCTCTGCGAAGTTAAAAGTTTGTAGAGTACTCTCATGCACGATTACTGATTTGTTACCTTGTAGCATGATTGAATATTCATGGATTTTCAACTATTTTAGCACCAATCAAGTTTTCATCTAAGGATGGCTTGTTGCCACAGACAACTCGTTTACGTATCGTCTTGAGTACCTCAGAGGGCAGGGTTCAAACCATATCGCACGAAAAGTTGCGACTATGAAAGGACTGTGCCACCTGACTTCCCCGTATGCTGTCCGTCATTCAATGCTTTGACAAGGTCATAATGAGTCGATAACAATTTCGACCAGTTCAACACAGAACCAGTGGACTTTTGTTCACGAATAATTACTGTGGATGAAGCTTAGCTGGACCACTGAGACCCAAAACCCCCAGCAGCAGTCGATGCTGTGGAGGCACGAGGACTCTCCGTAACTCAGAAAGTCCCAAACCCAAGCCTTGGCTGGCAAAGTCATGGCGACGATTTTCTGGGATCTTTAGGAGTCATTTGCATCGAATATATGCCCCCCAGCAGTACGACCGCGGGCCAGTCCTATGCTGCATTACTGGGGAGGTTGCGCGAATCCATGAAGAAGCGCCGAGGCAAATTGAGAAAAGGGGTCCTCATTTTGCATGACGAGGCACAGCCGATGTTTCACAGGTCGCCCTCCTTCGAACAATTGCCACACCCACCTTATTCACCCGACTTGGCACTATGATTTTTCTTACAAGTTTCGACATCTGAGGGAACATCTGCGTGGGAAGAGATTTCAGGATGACAACGTCGCAAAACGCGAAACTGGGCGGGGGGTAGTTCGAGGGGTTCGAGAAGGAGTGGTTAAAGACCGGCATAGAGATGCTAAAGGGACGATGGGAGAAGTGCACTGTCATTAATGTGACTTAAAAAAATAATAATAATTAAAATATTGTTGACAAATTATCGCATGGTGATCAGGCTGAGAACTTATTGGGCACACCTCGCCTGGTTGAATATAAGAGTTGAGACTCGGTAACGTTCGCCACTAGCAATTTACGAGGGTCGGTAGGAAAGTAATGCCTGTTACTTTATTCTCCGTTCTCACGCGTGAAAGGCCGGCGAAAAAAATTCCTATGGAAATACTTATATTTTCGCCCTTTTCGCGTCAGTTTCGCGGAGAACCATCAGTTGACAGCACCACTACACCTTTCCAAAATGGCTGCTGCCCTTGGCGTGTGTGCAAAGCAGGGAGCTGTTATTGAGTTACTGACCCCAGAGGGAGTACGGCCAGCAGACATTCAAAGGCAACAGGAAGAAAAAGTTTATGGGACCTCTACTGCTTGAAAAAAAAAACCTGAAACAGCACATCCAAAGAGTTTGCCTTAATCTGGAGACGTCACAGGTGCTGCTGCAGCACGACAACACTCGGCCGCTCAGCCTGTTCTGACAATTGCTCCGTTCGGATGGACTCTGCTGCCTCATCCAGCCTACAGCCCTCGATCTTGCACCGTCAGACTATCAACAGTTTGTCATCTTTGAAGCGCGGTCCCCATAAACTATCCTTAAGAGGGCCAATGAAATAAAAACGCTATGCGCATATGGTTTCGCAGCCGTGGTAAGAAGTTTTACAGTGACGGCATGCCATTGTTGAACGCTAGAAGCGTATTGAACGCGACGGGAACTACGTGGGAAAATAATCGAGCATAGATTTGGGCTTGATCTATTTTTCTCGTCAATTTAATAGTGTTTTAAATTAGAATTAACCTTTTAAAGTGAGGAAAAAAAACTAACAGGTATTACTTCGTACCGACCCTCATAAAATTTACTTTAGTCATAAACATGGAAAACGTGAAATGTAAGTTTCAAACTTCACTCATTAGAAGTGCAACGTTGGTTTTTTAGAATCCAAACTTTTTTAAGAATAAAACCCAATGAATTAGAGCAGTGTTTCCCAGACGGTGTGCCGCGGCACACTGGTGGGCCGCCAGTAAGGCTTAAGTGTGCCGTGAGATATCAGAGTTGACAAAAAAACTAAAAAACTAAAACTAAAAAAAAAAATTTTAACAAGAGGGAACGCCATCTTTCAGTAGAAAACGAGCTGAGAGTAGCACTATCACGCCTCGTATCAAACTGCTGTGTTCAGCGAAGCAAGCACAAGTTTCCCATTGAAAGTAAGTAAATGGATAGGTGTGTCGTGGAAAGTTTAAGTGTCCTTGTGTGTGCCGCAAATTAAAAAAGATCGGGAACCACTGAATTAGAGGCACTAGGACACCTTATCTCTTGAAATAACGTTCGCCACCAATTTGTTAAACTACGAAATTTTTTGTAGGCATCAGAATTACATATGTAATACAATTACATACGCAATATGACATATGATTATCACCCAAAAGAGCATTGCTAGCTGGGGCACATCAAGCTCCTACAGCAGGAGGCATCGCATAATGTCTATGTGCCGTGTCCATGTCCAGGATACATGTGTGTCAATGTAACATTCGCCACTATGGAAAGAGCGAATTCCCCCCCCTCCCCCCTTCCTTTCCAATCAAAGATGTTCAACAGCCACTTGCCTCCCCAATTTCCAAAACATTCCTACTCCCATTGGGTTAGGCGACATGTTTACTCACGGTGGGAAAGAGAGAAACTTCTTCAATGATGCTGCCATCCAGTGGGAAGTTGACCAACCGGGAAAGAACTGCCCCAATGCGATGAGCACTTCTAAAGAAGTCATCACGATGGAGACTGTCGAGTGCGATCGACGGCCTCAGATTCCGGAAATGTCCCTTGAAAGAGCATCGACACTGTAATGATAATTATAATTGTTTCATTATGTATAGGACTTGGCAAAATAGCCTTGCCACGAAGATCATCGGCTTCTTTAAAATGACTACGTACTGAAATTCTGCAGTAAATTATGACTCACCAATCAGGATCAAAGGACAGTTTGAAGGCTTCTTCAGCTTTTTTCTTTCTTTCTGCTTCGCTTCTAGTGATGCGAGACGAAAAAACATCTCTCCTTGTCAGGCCTAAGGGAGGGAGAAACGGGTTTCTAATACTCTCATGCAATACTCTCATGCACAATCCTTGACCGAGTCGCTGTAAGTACAGGGTGACCCAAAAAAAAACATACCAAACTTTGAAAACGAACTCCTCCCAGCTCTCTCCCAAAAACGAGTCCGGTATGTTTTTTTTTGGGTCACCCTGTAACTCCGTTTTTTGTTTTATGATTCATCGACGCGGGCCTACATCCCAGGTAAGTGATTTTGCAACTGGGTGCGACTGATCCCTGGCGTGCCTTTGAGCGGTGTCTTCTGGACACGGCTGCATCAACAGACATGCCTACAGGCACAGAAAACGCAATTTCGCAGAGGACGGCTACTTGTTCAGTCGGGGTAGCACTGCGGAGGAATAGGTGGTCCTCTCACGGATGATGTCTCCAAACGGTTCAATCGCGATGGAGAAAATAAATATTAATCTGTTTTTACGAAATCAAATGCTTGACTGACTTCTGGGAAACTATGACGCTGGTAAAAAATAAATATAAAAGAGATGTATTGTCCACGTCCGTCGAATGAGAGACGCGGAAGCCCTGAGAGACCTGTACTGAAGCCTCCGTTTGAAAAGGCTCGCCACGAAGAAAGAGAATCGACAAGATTTAGTCAGAAGAAATGTCAGCTGTCATGAAAGCAACAATATATATATATATATTGAATAGAAGAAAACTGCGATGAACATCGCAGTTTTCTTCTATTCAATCTATAGGCACACCTTGAATGAGTGCAGTTTCACTGCCCATTCGGGTATTTGCTAATTTGGCCAATTACTTTTTATATCTACGTTCTTTACTCATATATATAGTATACATTTTTTCCCCACTTATATAAATAAGCGAGGGTCAGTCAATAAATAAGTTGTATGTATCAATGACCCTGAAGCAAATGTTTTTTTCTTCCTTTATTTTTTAATATTTCAAAGGTGCTTACATATAGCAAACTGAGACAAATTTTCATGAAATTCGGTGAAGCTATTGAATTACCGTGATTTTCCAAAAGGAACTGGGAATTGCTGAATAGCAATAATTTATTTCAGTATGACCAAGCCCTCAGAAAATTTGTTTTCTTGCAAAACCCATTGCGCAAGGAAATTCAATATCACCGAGGGAAGTCATGTTGGACAATGCTTCAGATGATCAGGTATTCCTTGCATTATCAGTTGTGCAATAAATAAAAATTGCTGATGACATCTGAAATGAAAGGCTACCACAGCGAAGCACACATAGTACAAATTTCCAAAATTATTAATAACCCATCACATTCACTGGAATTCCCTCCTAATAGCTCAAATAAAGCACCGAGGTCAGTACAGATGAACTTGAGGGAGAAATCGTTCAGGTGTGCGTCTGCCTGTTCAGCTGGAATTTCCTGGGAAATGCTGTATCGATGAATTTGAGTCCCATGAGAAGGCAATAGGGCATTTCGGGCTAGCCTGAAGTTATCGGCTGACTTTCAAACTCGACATCTTTCCTAGGAGAAAATTTATACTGAAAAAAGTGAGCGTAAATTTGTTTCGAACACATTACGTGTCGCCGTGAATTTGATCAAAAAGTGCAACCATATTTCGATTCAATTAAATAAAACCGCACAAATATCGTTTAATTTTTTTTTAGTAGTCACAGATCACACCGCTGGGTTGAGAAAACGAAAGAGAATGCACCAATGCAAGACATCCCCTTTCGCTGGACCCCCACAGAGCAGAATCATTAAAAGTCCGGTTATGGCCCGTGTTTTTCTTTTTTTATAGTGCAGCCAAAGATGCTTCTACCATCGCCATACCCATTTTTGTACGTGCCTCTTACCCATGTAATATGACCGTGGGAAAATGAGAACCACTCTTACGGTGTTTCGGGCAATCAAGCAACCTCTGCATGCAACCTCTTCAGGCCACCCATAAGGTTTATTACCCCAACCAACAGCGGATTCAGGGGGGTGGGGGGAGCGACGCCACCCTATGGCCAGGTTCGCATTATATATTTAGCATTTTAAAAGCACATAAATTAATTTTTATCGGGACCTGTGAAATGGATATTCAGGTTTTCACCCCAGAGGAAAAATGAAAAAGGCGATAGAACGGAGGGTAGGTGGGGGGCTAGGGAACTGCCCCACCCTATGGAAAATTTCTATATCCACCACTGACCTCAACAAATTCGTTTCTAAGAGATGCCTCAGAAAGGTCTTCCTCGTTTCCATCCCCTCTCACTCTATCAATCGACTACTGGGACTTACTTCCCTTCTCACCAGATCCGAGATTCTTTCTTTGATCGCGGTCTATTTTTTAGGCATTAAAATATGTATATATATGTATGTGAAGGAAAAAAAAACTTCCAAGGATATTTTTTTTAAAATCAAATATTATTTTTAGTTTTCGCATTCATTTATTTACTTTAAATTTTATCCTAAAATAATATTTTTCATTTAAAATCACATTTTAATTTTTCATATTGACTCAATCATAACGAAAGCAAGTTTATGACACTGCTACCACACACACACACACAAAAAAAAATTATGGGCATGTCATTCCATTTCAGTTTACTTTACATCTAGTCTTACTGTTAGGTCGCTTCAAGGTTCACCTCAGCACCATCATAGAAAGAATTGATGTGAGAACCATGATGCATTCCCAAATGGCAAAGTTTTCCCGACATGTTGAAGTACATGCCACTTTCACCGATGAATTTTTCACAAGTAGAATAATTCAATTTGTCCACAGAGGATCACGTTCCAGATAATTTCATCTTATCCTTGGAAAGAAAATAGGATGAAATCGTGCAGTTGTTGGTTTTTCTGTCATATTTATTGCGGGGAAAAAAGGCTTCCAAAGCTAATGCCTCCGTGGATATGGGATATACTGTATTATGGGGGTCTTAACAATAATAATTTCCTCATGCAAACTACCAAGTGCGTCAAAGTGGATATTTTATATTTTCTCGCTTAAAAGTAACTTGAATGCATTTTTCTAGTGAAATAAATGAAAGACAATTAATTTCAACTTATTACAGACAATTCCACAGAATTGACAATTAAGAACATTTTTTTTGTTTTGACAAATTGTTATAACAGGTAACAGCAGAATTCTTTCAATGCAATAGAAAATACAAATATCCATTTAAATTTACGTGCAGTGCATTAAAATATTCTCAATATGCGTCTTTCAGATATCCGAACTGAAAAATCTCCTCAAACAATACAGTGAAACCTGTGGATTCGACCACCTTGATATTACGGCCACCTCCTATATGCGGCCAGAAGTGCTCAGTCCCAATCGTTAGCTCCACAGACTCAATGCTAAAATAACCTGTTTTATCCGACTATCTGTCTAGCTATCTGTCTACCAGCGACCAAGGATTCGTAGACCCTCTGAGCTGGTCACTCTTTAATCCGGCCAAAACACAGGAAAGAAAGAAGAACGCAGGTTCATTACCTTCCTCTTTTTTATTTCCTTGCCTTGCAGCCTCCCTCCTTTCTTCCCACTTCTTCTCCCTTTTGCCTCTTTCCCCTCCCCCTCCCCAATCCCCGAATAAACCCGTCGCTTGGTTGTCAAGGACACATCACCGGCGTTTCGATACTGCGAGAACAATCATCAAGAGTATTGACCTGCTGCTAGTTCTTCCGTGTATCTTGCTCCCTTTCTTAAAGGCAATCGAGTGCTACGGAGAGGGTGAAGCGCCTTTTGGCGAAGGAGATGCACGAGTCAGTTGAAGCGATCACGAAGCTCGAAGCGTCTCTCCAGGAGCCAGTGTGCTTACTCAAAATGCGTGCGAGTCAAATGAACATTCAAAACTTCTTCGCACTGAAAATATGGTCCCCAAATTTCTCTCGGTGTACATAGTATAATTAAAACATCACAAAATCAGAAGTGCAGTACCTTTGGAGTATACAATGAGTTTAATTTTCCTGATTTAACTGACTCGTAAGTACCTCACAGTTTGCCTAGAGGAAAAAACCATGGGGGGAATTCCCCTCTTTACAGTGGCAACCTGTCAGGACCGGCCAAATTTATAAAGTCCCCCTTGTAGCCGTATTACACAGGTTTCGCTGTATTAATTTATGGAGAGGAAAAAGGAAAAGATCCAAAATTCTGTTGATGAAAACCTGAGAGTTGCATCGTCTACGTGACATGCAATAAGCCGTGGACAATTACATTCATGACCTCATTGTCACATTACATTCCAAGATAAAGGATTAACCCTCCACGCACGTCTACCGACGTCCACCTAGAGAATTTTGCACAAAAAAAACCGCGGAGAGACTAACGATAATCACGGACCGTAAGGGTCGAGTATAATCGATTAAGTCCATGGACACATGCTTACGAAGCTGTCCTTGGGGTCAGAGGGGATATGATTGCCCAATTATAATGAGCAATGAGCCCTGTACTTGATTCGGGTCATTCCTCTAGGACCACACGATTAGAAGGAGGTTAAACCGGTAGCCCTGGCACAACCACAGGACATTTTTTTCAGGTCGAGATGAGGAATCGGATCCTTTCCCCCCCGACTCGGAGAACATGACGGACGAACAAAAGAATGAAGTAAATAAATAAAAGAAAAAGAAAGCCTGCTTTCATGGGAGTCTCTGACCGAGGGTGTGGGCTGGCAGAAAGCAGGTCTTACTCTGCGAGGGGTAGCTTAACCGGTGGACCCGGTTGAGCCATCCCTCACAGAGATGGCTCAACCGGCCAGACTCGGAGGGGGGCGGCTGTGCTCGAGCTTGCGTGCATGAGAGAGTGGGTCTTGCAAATTTTTTGCTTTCATATTGTTCCAATGACAAAAGTATTTAAAATAAAAGTCACTTCTAGGAATTCACGGTTTAGTTTTAGCTTTGCTTACTCGTCAATTCCTCAAGGATTAACCCAGATGGACAAGACGTAATGGTTTGTCGAGGAAGAAACGCAGCCCTTATTATAATGAGACATATCTGACTGTGTCATCTCATACACCGTCTGAAGTGGGTGGGACCACCTTCTGCAACCTGCAGGGGGCTTTGCTCAGGCTTTGCTCAAGATAGAGAATAGAAGAGAGCTAAAGGTGCCTTTTTTAAAATAATAATAGTAGTAATAATACACTGCTTTAAAAAAACTAAAGGGTTCAATTCTCCAATTTTCTGGCATTCCCTCGGTTAAAATAATCGTTAACCATGTTAAGACACCATGCATGGTATGATAGAACTAGCGCGGGAATTAAGATAGCCTTATGATTTATTTTTCCATACTTCATACAAGATGTTTTACCGAGTGTACAATAATTATAGGTACGTATCACCTTTATCCACCCTTTACTCGTCCAACAATCGCCTGGGCATGGAAAGTGTGACCACTGGGTCACCACGAGCAGCAAAGAAGGTCCACAGCCAGGTGGTATACTCTTGAACAATGTTTGTAGGAGTTCTTGCAGGATTCTAGCCGTTTCCTCCATGGCAGTGGCGAGGTGCTATCACACACCATGGCAATGGTGTGTAGTTGCTCATTTCGCCTGGCTACGCCTTTTCCAAGGGCATTCAAGCCATGTTCTATTAGATTGAGGCGTCTATGAACCATGCAGACGACGTGTCCGTGATCCGCTGCCCTAGAGCATTACGTCATTCCCGTCGACTCATTGGATGGTCTTAATTGCATGGCATATTTATTGACTCATGGTTTCTTAATTTGCGCATAGGTTATTTCGGCTTCGTATACAGAGTGGCGAGTGTGTTGAAAATACAGGCGACCCTTCAACAATTTCTTTGAAAGGTTAATTTAAAAATTGATGTTTTTAATTCTCTTTCGCTTAATTCACTTGCAAAAGAGACATTCCAAACGTGGTTCATATTCGTACCGCGAGTCTACCGTAAAGCATTATAATACGCGATGCCGGTTCGCAAGATTACACATGACCAAAGAGCAGAACTCTTCGCATGGGCATAGTTCATTATGTCACCCTCCCTGGTGTTTCTTATGTTCGCAGTGTCAACCTCCTCCCGGATGAATTAGGCCAAACGTTAAATGGGGGGATTGGCCTACACGACTAACGAGGGAGGTGATTCGTTAGTTTTGTCAACCCTCCGTTACTTCCAACCAACGTTCGTTACGTCAACGATCTCCATCCCATGCAAAAATCGACAGGTTGATGAAGTGTCAATGAGGGGATCGTTATCGTCGCCCACCCTCTCCAGGGGACGTGGGTTCCAGTCCACCTTCGTTAGCGGTCTCCTATCTGTTCCATTCCTGATTCCGCAAAACCGCCCTGCGCTAACGGACCTTACACGGAAGAATCGTGTACATTGCGATTTGTCTGGATTGCTCTCGGGAGTCCTTCTAAGAATATTTTAATGGAGGCAGCAGCGGCTTAATGCTTCTAGAAGCAACTTTGGCGACTTCATGAAGGTCCTACGGCCTACGAGTAAATACGTAAGAACAATCGGGATTGTAACCATGCGGCAGTTTCCAAGTGTTCCAAGCACTCTCGATCGTTTTAAGGGGGGCTCGATCCCAACGTACATTATGCGGGAGTTCCGTCCCGTACCCTCCGCCGTTAGACGTGTAGGCCAATGCTTACATGTCTAAGGTTAGGCCTAATTCATTCAGAATGAGCTTGACACGGCGAACATCCCTAACCCTATAGGGAGGGAGAGGTTGACAACGAACTACACTCCTTTGGATTACTATTCTAGTATTCAAGATTTGAGGCCCAGGCTGTGTACGAGCCGATAGAGAGAGAAGAGTCACATTGGCCACTGATGATGGTGCCTCTTCGTTAAGATGAACAGTTGAATTGTGAATAGTCTTGTATATGGGGCTCACCTTCAATTGTTCATCGCCGAGTAGGCCTGCTCAGGCCGGCTTCAAGGGATTCGAAGATCGTCCTTGTCATGGTATTTCATATTGGTCAAGACATGAAGTTCTTGAGTACAGATTTTCCCAAGTTTCTGACAAGCTACCACGAACTGGGACGGTAGGTAACCACGAGACGCGACTGATTTTTCTATTACGGCGGGAAACGCGATGGGCGTATTCGATCGTGCGGATGCTTCGGCCAAAGTGGGATAAGTGAATCAATGCGCTTTGGGCGCATTCGACCATCTACTTTTCCACAGGGCCTTTCGTGCTACAGTGTTTTTCACCTCAGTTAGACAATTTTTCACTTGACTAAGACACCAATGCGAGGAGTATTCAGAGAGGAGGCGAGGGCGCAGGTGCCCCTGGTGACTAGCGACATCTTTCTTTTGTCATAACGACATCTGCACTTAAGAATGGAACTCCTTGTTTCTGCGTCGATCCGCTATATCACCCTCACCATGCACCGTTGTCGAAGTCAAGTGAAAACATGTCTAACTCAAGTGAAAAACACTGTAAGTTCTGATACATTGCCGGCATCGAATATTCTCAATTCCGATAGATTCGCTGAGACACAAGTCTACCACTCGGAGCCGCTTCGGACAAACTCATCTGTGAAAGCTTGAAAAACGAGTGGAATGAGTGTGTCATTTTAGTCTCGAATCGTGCTGTTAGGGCTCGTCGCAGCACTCAGCGTGCAGAATCGGAATTTATCAGGGGCACGTTAATTGTCCGGTACTTTTAGTACGTCTTCGGTCGTAGGTCTCCGAATGAGGGGCATCCCTTCGGAAGAGAGCTTTTCTTCGTTCGAAAGAGCATGGGCCACTAGCTAGCATTAAAGTGCGCAAGAATTGCGAAGTGGAATGCGGAATAGCACGGGAATCGAGAAGGGATATCTCCACGGACCTTGATATCACTCATACATGACAGGAGTTTCACGCAACAACGCATCCAGGAATAATTTATAGATGGGAATGAGACCTTCGCGCCTCAGGAAGCCCAGAAAAAGTTCTAGCAAGGACGAATACATAACGGGTCTGAGAATCGGTGAACGATCGGCCTATGGCTCACTGCCAGTGGCCGAGCGGATTGGGCCAGGGCAGTGGCGGCTCGCGATACGCAGCAGTTTGTCATTAGAGGCAGGGGAGACCGGCCTCCTCTGTCTTCGATGAAGAGCCGCCACTGGGTTGGGGCATCGTGAGGGATTTTTCTATTCACGTGATCCCGCAGTCGTGTATCTCGAATTGGAGGAGGCGGGCGTTTGCTATCGCGCATAATGTCCGAGGACTAGTTACCCATGGAACATTTTTAGACTCTTATTGCCCTAACGCCTGTGATTCTAGATTTCTGAGGCAGGCTGTGTACATGTGAATCGGAGTTCTAGTTTCCGCCACTCGTTGTACCGACTTCCAGGGAAACCTCAAAGGGTTTTATTCCTTTTTTTTTAATACGGTGATCAGCGACCGATTCATTCATTTGGCGAATTTGGAAGGTCCAAATGACTTCTACAATACGTCTAGCATGATGATCAGTCCCTTCCTGCATGAGCTTGACCGTCTCCCGACGAAACTGAGCAAAGTGGGCCATCTTAAAAGGCATAAGAGAACTGACTGATTTTAGAAGAGTTAAAAGGTGTTTCAACATAAAACTATTCGAGGGACTCTTCAGAGTTTCAGAGAGTGCCCATTTAATCAGAAATTCCCTCAAAGCAAATTCAACTCGTGCATGAAATGGAGCTCACTCATGCAAGCGCAAAAATTAACCAAAACACTCATCAAAATATGAACATAAATGATTCAGTCAGCAGCAAGCTTAGAAGTCGGACACGGGTTCAAAATCGGCCAACGGACCATCAGGCACACGAGTGTGACCGAGTTGGGCCCTCAGGCATATGCAACTCCTTGTCCCATCTCGAGATGAGTGACATGAAGGAACCTCTCTGGCAGGGACTGGAACTAACCACTTGTAAGGTATAGTCTTATGGCGACTTAAGCTTGGCCTCCCTTGTGGATTTGGGATCCTTCAAGTGTGGTGTTAGGTGTCAAATTGAGAAATTTCTCAATCCACCTGCTGCACGACCGTATATAAATCAAGCCTAAATACAACTGAGAATGACCGCTCAAAGAATCGCTTCTTTACCGTCGGTCACAGAAACGATCCTACCACACGACAGCTTCTGCATGCACTTTGATGCATGCCGGCAGCTGATCAAATCGACCAAAGAAAAAGCCGTCGGTCAGATGAGAAGAACCTCTATTGGCGATTCGATGAGAATCAAAGGAACATGACAGGAACTGAAAAAAATAAAGGTTTCTGTGAAGACATACAAACAATAAATAGATTCAACTATGAATAAAATAATAATGAACAAGAGTTTTTATCACAGGATCATGGCTCCTAGTTTCCCTGCAAGAATAAACAAAATTATGAAAGTGCAAACAGAAAAGAAAAAGAGAAGAAAAATCGCTCGTAACCATCGATTGGCTATATCATGCATTACTGCACGGAAAAGTATAACTCATGTAGCGAACTAAATACAGGAGTATAACTATTTCATTCACGGTACAACTCTGCAAGACTCCAAAATATACTAATCCAAGCTCAACAAACACCATATTGTAATATTATTATTATTAGGCATCTCTGTCTTTGGTAAGGGAAAAAGTCAACATGCAACAGTGCTATATAATCAACTCATGAGGAACTGAACAATTTCCAGTAAGTATTCTCACGATCACCACGTAAAGCATCTTTGAAACCTGATCTCGTTGACCAGAGACGATCTGGAATTTGGCTGGTCTCCTGCAAAGGAATGTAAAGTTGCACCCATATCACAAGGGAAAGTCGGAATGCACCCGATCTCGTTGGAAGAAGCGAAGCGGATGAGACCACCGTCGACTAACGATAAACATTAAGGGATATGCCTAGACACAGATCGACATCTCCTTCGAGCCACCTATGGCACGAGCACGGAACGAATTCGGATGGGTCCGTCCGAGGGAAGAACGCGGTTAGATCTTGTTCAAGAAGTTGAGACGGAGAGCCGACGGAAGTTCGATGTCCTCCAGTCTGATGCTGGAAGGAGTGAACGGGAAGCGAATGGCGTAGGTGAACTTGGTATCCATCAGCAGTGTGGTCTGCATGGGTCCCGGAGAAGCAGAAGTCTGTTCGGAGAAACCAAAAAATAATTCCACACGAGAAACCAAAATCTGACCATCGCACTCCAATTTCCCCATCAGACACCATAAAAACACTCACGGCATCCCCCCGCGTCCGGGCCAGTTCCGACTGGACCTTCCGGATGAAGGAAGGCGCGACCTTCTCCTCGTACTCGTCGGCCGGAGTGTACAGCATCAACAGCTTGTTGATCTGAAACGAAAACGAAAAAGAGTTCGCTTCGTCCTTTCGGAGCGTCTCGGAGGAAACAACTTCCAGGATGGGTTTTAAATTCTTGGTACCTGAGCAGGAGTGAGTTTATTGCACATCTCACAGATGGCAGCAACATTCTCATCGGATTTCTTGGCCTGGAGGAGCTGCGAAGCCTGGATCACCGGCTTCAGACTGTCCAGAACTTCTCCATTCTACACACCCATAAATGTTTAGAACCTTCATACATTTTCCTGATGCATTCAAACGAGACGTCAAATCACACGGAAAAAAAAAACTCTCATCCAAAAATTTCTCCTCAGAAATCGAAATCAGATTCCACAGAAAAAAAAATTCATGCATCAGTTCACTGGCTAATCCTAACACAAACGTCATATCGAGAAGTATGAACTGTAGTAGTAAGAACATTGCAGACCATCTTTCTGCTGCGGCCCCAATCCTCCAAGCTGGAGAGGTTGTAGCGGATCTGGAGACCCTTGGACCAGTGACAGAGATTCTTTCGCAGAAGAAGGTTGTTCAGTGACACCGCACAGATGAAGTAGAACAACTGCAGAAAAGAAAGGAACTCTTTAAAAACCGGGGCCGTACGACGGCAAGACGAAAGCACCATGTTCAAATACGAACCAAAATTCCATAAATTTTGCCACGTCCTTTTAACCCACAAAGAGGGTATATAGCCGATGAGGTGAAACGCTCCCTACGTGGGTTTCGCATTTTTTTCTGTCGCGTTACATTTCGAGTTCGAATTAAATATAAACTCGGACCTCGAAATGAACGTATAAACTCAAAAAGAGGAGTAAATTCGTTGCACAATCATTAATAATAACTCTCATGAAAAAAAAGTTCCGACTCTGGTATTAGACCCCTGCCCGAGGAATTCTCAACCTAAGGGGTTAAGACTTCTCCAAAAAAAAACTTCTCCATCCACGATTCCTCCCTCAAAAAACACCACCTCTCGGGAACTAACGACAACCTCGTCACACAAGCATCAGCTTCTCCAATCGAACCCATCCCCCCCCCCGCCCCATCCCCACCTGCTGGAAGATGCACGGAACCAGCTGCGGATCCATCCCATACGAATCGAACGTCTCGTAGAGGAAATCCAGCTCCCTCAGCAGCAGCGCCATCGCCTGCCTCGGGTCCAGCGCCACCTCGTCCTCCCCCCCGACCGACGACGCGTGCGTCCGCGAGCCCACCGGCGGCCCGCTCAGCCCCGCGATCGCCTCGTTCTCCAGCACCCCCGGCACGATCATGTTCTGCACCCGCTCCTGGATCAGCTTCAGCATCCCCTGCAAGGCACGACGACGTCACGATGAACGTGCACAGAGAGAAAAAATAAATAAATAACACAAGGACGCTCCAAAGGAGATGATGGAAATTTCGTTTCGAGAACATACATCACCCTGAACGTTCTCGCGTCCTACTTTTCTGAAATCCATAAAAAAAAAATTATCGCTTCATTTATCATCGAAGCACTGACAAGAAATCAACAAGGCGAAACGAACTTTTTCGTTTTTCCTCCCTCCCCTCCCTTTCAAAACGACCTCGAGACGCACATCGATCGACAGGATAAAATTACCGCAATTTTTCCCACCCACACACGGAAACGACGAATACCACCGTCCCCGAACGGAACACAGCCATCAAGTTGCGTCCCAACCCTAATGCTAAATACAGCCCCCCCCCCACCCCCCTCGACATCTTTCACCGCCTCCCAACGCGATCTCACCATGAAGACCCAAACGCAGACGTCGTTGAGGATGTTCCTGTACTCGTTGAGGTCAAAGTGCCTCAAGCACTGCGAGTTCTGCTTCGGCGTGTTCTCGCTTTGGAAGTTCTGCAAAATCAGGACACAAAACATCATAAACAACAGATAACGTTACCGGTATAAATAAATCTTAAGTAACCGACACCCTTCTGTGAAATTGCACACAAAAAGGCGGAACCGATGCGAAGACCCCATAGATCCCACCTCGTAATAATAATAATAATAATAATAACAATAAACCCGCGTACCTTCTCGCCGCTGTATTGCCGGAGGCAATTGGTCAGCCGCGAGGTGTTGGTCAGCCAGAGGACCATGGTGTCCAGGTCGTTCTGCCGCTTCTTCACCACCTTCTTGATCCCGCTGATCGTCGGGACCAGGAACGCCCGGAGCTGCGACGGCAAAAGAGAGACCACCGCTGCGGCGACTGCACGGCGTCGGGCACGTCCAACGAACGCAACGTTTCGAGGGGACTCACGCGGTTCTCGTCGTTGATGTGATCCGTGTAGCGGAGGCACATGAACAGGATGTACGCGGGGAGACCCGGCAGGAGAGTCTGCGCCACCTTCGGCTTCAGATCTGCACGGAACGAGACCGAAACTCGCGTCAACACACGGAATACAACAGCCAAACGATGCGAAAAAATATTTAAAAAAAAAGTGAAAAACTAATTCGACTAAAAGTTTACCGGCAGCCCCTTCTCATCACCCATTACCCACATCGATCGCGGATTCGTTAACTTCTAAACGGGGAAAGAGCGAGACGCAGACCGACGATGAGGTGCTTCGCGATCGTCCCCTCCATCCCGGACTTGAACTCGAAGATGCCCATGTAGTCCTGGTTCACCTTGTGCTTGATCTGGGCCACCTCGGTGCTCTTCAGGTCCTGGTCCACCTTCTCCACGTCCGTCCCTGGGGGAACGAGAGAGAAACGCTCACGACTCGGCGCGGTTGCGATCCGCGGGAAACGTCCGCGGGAGGACGTTCCGCGGCGTTAACGGCGGGCGTTCGGTATACCTTGCATGATGGCAATCCTCGCTGCATGGCAAAATTAGGAAAGGAGAAAAATGAATTCGGTTCGCATCCATTTTATAAAGCGTGCTGGGGGGATTAAGGTGCGTCTCAGCAAAAAAAAAAAAAAAAAATTCCGAAGGGAAATGTTAAGTTCAGCTCACCTTTGAGTTTCTCATTCTGCTTCATATGCGCCTGAAGGGTTCGCTTCAGCTTCCTATTCTGCTCCTTCTCCTTCTCCAGCTCCTCCTTCAGTTCCTGTTCCAAAAAAAAAATTCAAAAGACCAGCCTTAGGGATGTCATCTGCGAACGCAGACAATTCAATGAAAAGGCACCACGCCACAGGGCAATCAAACAACCTAGCAATAAAATAAAAATATAAAAAATAAAAAATGCAGGTCCACATTCGCCGAGCGACAAAAAACTCAAGATAAAACGAGCCAATTACGGCCCCCCCCCCCTCAGCCCCCCTTGCCCCCCTCCCCTCCCCCCCGCCCGCATCGCTGAAAACAAAATCATCTTGCCAGCAGAGTGAAATATCGACGTGCGGGCTACCCCCGAATCAAGAACAGTTAGGACTGGTACGGTGCCGCGGGTATGTGTCAGGTGATTATTAGAGGCGGGAGGGGGGAGGGAGGGGGGGAGGGTGGATAATATTTCCTGGAGGGAGGACAAAGGACGTCTGGAGGGTCCATTGTTTCCTTTCTTCCTTCGGGAAAGGGCGAGAGAGAAAAAAATGGTCACGAGTGAAGAGGATTTGGCGATAGCGGAGGTCAATAGACCCCACGTTTCTCCCATTAGGGACTCGGACTCTCTCTCTCTCTCTCTCTCTCTTTCTCTCTTCTCTCCCCCCGTTTATATCAGACGGAGAAAAGGAGAAAAAGATGACATCGCAGATTCCTCCACCCTCCGGCGCATCCGCCACCTCTCTTCTATCTCTCTTTTGCGCCCTCTTTTTTTTTTATTATCTCTCTTTCCGGAGATTGGGGGGGGGGGGGGGGGGGGGGGGGGGGGG
>CAJPEV010002489.1:0-43799 GCA_905338385.1 Darwinula stevensoni | reverse complement strand
ACTGTAGTATGACCTATGCCCAGCTGGGCTGCGATTTTTCGGCGGAGAAAGGCATTCGAGCAGAGAAACCACGTTGTTCCGGTTTCTTTAGAAAAGCGTTTCGTGGCGAATAGGAATGACGAAGGACGAAGGAGAGAGTTGGACGTAAGGGCACAAGTTGCAGATGCATCCATGTTATAAATTTGGTGAAGCTCGAATGCAGCGGCGTAGCTTCGGGGGGCAGGGGGTGCACGTGTACCCCGCACCCCCCCCCCCCCCCCCCCCAGTTTTTTTCATCCAAGCTACGCTTATGGTGAAATGGGTGCGCCTTGATTTATAAATGCCCATCGGTCGGACCGAACACGAGTCGCAAAACCGGTCCAATGACACATCCACCTTTGAGAGTCCATCAATCCACGAATACACCCACTCGTTCAAATCAAAGTGGATAGTTATCGGAAGCCAAGAAGCATAGCTATCTTTCCTCCAAACATGGTTTGGATCTCTTTGAATGAAATTCTTACCCTACAGACACAAAAGCCAGACGAATTAGACCAGTTTTGCTGGTCACAATGACAGGGTGAATAGAGTTCCTTAACCCCGATGCAATTATGCGTCTCCGATTCGTGGTGTGGGCGGCGAACTGTCTGAACGTGATTGGCCCATATTTATTTTCTGGGCCGGTCGAACGACGATGATATTAGGGCACGACGGGCACGATTTCTTCGTCCCGAAACGAGATGAACTCGGCATTAGACCTGGTTACAGGAGAACGGTGTCTCCGGCACGATTTGTCCCGACGGTCCAAGACTTTCCGAACGGAGCATTCCCGGATCGTTCGAGTGGCCGCTACGGAGTCCGGACGTCGGCACGTCCGAGATTTTGCTTTGCGGGATGCATCAAGGAAACCGTCGTGAAACAGCGCTATCGAAGGATTGAGGCTTTACGGGTCGCAATTCTCGCAGCATTTACGACGATCGTTCCGAAGGACGTCTCACGGGGTTCGGCGACGCGTCATCCTCTGCCGAGACGACGACGCGCCCGTTACACGATTTCAAAGGAGTAAAAGGACTTTCCGTCCACCCCCCTGTACGAGAGAAGCAGAATTTCCGAAGCCAGCTTTGAGAAATCAATTGCTTCGAGTGCCGATCGGGCGAAAGGGATCGAGCTGGCTGCGCACCGGCGAACATTCTCGCGAAGCGTGTATGATAGACGCTTCGCGAGATAAAACACGAAGTTCATGCTTCACTGGTGTACGACGCCCCGCTGTTTACTATGTGCTCCATCCAATGATCCATCATACATGAATGATTTCGCTTCACGAGAACGTTTCACCAGCGTTCGACGGGCTTAATATATAATAATAACAATAATAAAAACCGAGCGGCGTACGCCCTCTCAGATCCTTCGCCTCAAGGCTGTCTGGCCCTTCTTGGCTCCCGTCACTCACATTCCATATGATCCTGTCTCTCCCCCTTCTTGCTGGGAGACGAACGAACGAGAGAGCCATTTATAGCTCTGCTTCGAAAGGGGTCAGGATTCCGAGCGATTTCCCCTTCCACAGCTGGGAATTCGACACCGTTGGGTTGTTTTTTTTTTTTAGATATACTTACCCTGAAAGCCTTCTGGGTTAATTAAGGTATTGGAATGCATTTTCGAGTGAACATACCTGCCTCCAGGACATGTTTCTCATTTACATGTCATAGGTTATTATAACCAGTGTTAGGCGGTAACGAAGTAAAACCAACGCGTTACAGTAATGGGTTACTATACAGGAACTAGTAACGGAAGCAGTACCTAGTTCCTTTTCCAAGAAAAACCTCAGTGGCACTACTTTAATGAAAGACAATTTGAGATGTAAGTGGCAAGCGCTGTTTAACATCTTTCCCCTCACTGTAGAGCTAAAAACGCAGTTCATCAAACGCGTAACACACCAGCCGGTGTCGCTGTGGAGAGGCTATTTTACTCTAAGCAAGGGCATTTTAACTTGAACATTTTAACTCACCCCAGCATTGCGATGCAGTTAGGGGCGGACGCAACAAATGCGACTGCATCGCATGCTCAAAACTGCGCAGTTTCGAGCAGATGCACCAGCCAATGGTTTTCACCACCTCCCCCCTCCTATAAAGCTGACTTTTTTTTTTTAGAATTCCAGCTTCTACATGCGTAAATCCTCCCTTTCGATGTTATACCAAGCTAGGATGGATATAATAAGAAAACTACGCGTCTTTCACCGGAATAATGCCAGAATGAAGTCCAGTTCCAAGTTGGCAGAGCTTGGGAAACGTAACTTGAACTTATAGTTAATGTTCTTGCAATTGTATCTAGTTACTTTTTACATCTGATGTGCCCAACACGTTATACAACACCCGCAACTTGTTTGTCCACGAACGTAGACATTAAGCTTAGGGTGGAGCTATTGATTTCTTGCGTCAAGAGCTGTGATGGCGAGTGCTGGGCAAAAGATCTGCTCTTCCTTGGGGGATACAAGACCTAAACAGTCGGTTTATTTTGTTTTCATAATGAAAAAGCAATGCTGCAACTTTACCATGGAAGGGACTTCTATAAAAAAAATTTCCCTGAGACATTCTCGTACATTAGGAGTACTGGTTAAAAATTCTCAACACTAAGATTCTATAGCTGGAAAGAGTCCAACACTGATATCAAAGTAGAACTTTGAGAAAGAAACAAACCATCATGACAAAGAAACCATGAATATGTGACTTTATTTATTTATCAATAAAATACTAAGAAATAAGAAAGCATCACTGCTTGACAAGCATCTACTACTTTAAAAGTGAAAAAAGTTGGGAAGAATTTTTTGTCATGGTCCTCGTCGACATGTTGCGATATTTGGAGGGAGAAACTTTTGGCATTTTAAGCTCCCGATCACAGTAAGAATCCGAAACATCGCAAAGGAAAGATTAGCGAAGAAAACCTCTCTCTCTCTTTCTTTCTCTCTCTCGCTCGCTCAAGGCACACAAGCAAAGGCACCCAAGAAAGGACAGGACATGGGGGGGGATGCCAGACTAACATATGGAGAGAACATGCATGCAAACATAAGAGAAAGAAACCAGGCTCATCTGCCCTGCGCCTCAATGTTTACACAGTGTTTACCATCCATTCATCATCTTACAGCCAAGAATCAAAGTATTCTGATCATGAAGAAGTGAGACATGGAGATTCCTAAGGAGTTTTGCATCACCCATGTCCTTCCACAAACCACAGAATGAACACACTTTCATTGAGAAGAAAGTCAAGGAAGCAGTGTTGCTGATGGGGGGAAGCACAGGATCTGGGGATTTTATCCAAATATTATTTATGCTATAAATGGGGGACAGTAGTCAAATCAGAAAAAAGCATTTGAGGAATTAGTCTCAAGAAAAACTGTGTGCCATTGTGAAGGGAGTACTGTTGTTACTGTTGCAGATGTAGTTGCAGGCAGGTCTACCAGAGCTTGGAGGAAAAGCCACCAGGTGGGACTCGGCCACGTTGTTGAATACCAGGAGCAGCAGAAGTGGGAGTGGATGGCTCACTCGGGGGAGTCTTGTAGCCATTTGTGTCTCCATTGATGGACCCATTGCCATGCCCATGACCATTCTGGTACACCTCTCCATTCACTTGGGTGTTGACTAAAATGAAAAAAGAAAATTCATTCATCATGACATGCTTTGCATGGCACATATTTTGAGGCCACGTGGGTATTTCTAGGATATCCACAAAGTAAAAAAAAAAATTAAATAATTGATGACAGTGTCCATGAGAATGAAAAACTTCTGATACAGGTATACTGAACTACACAATTGAAAAAAAGAACCTTACCAAAATCCAAAAACTATTATTCTTACATAATTCTGAACTAAAATTGTATTGATTTCCTATATCAATAGCATATCACTTGTGGTTTTTTTTTCTTTAGGATTTATAATTAGAGGTGCCAAGTACATAATTGCCTTATAAACTCCTTGCATTGAATTTCATGTTGTAGACACTGGAGGATGACCATATACCAACCCCATGGCATATAAATACCCCAGTCTGACCCCAGTCAGACCTGAAATTTAATTTGAAAGACGTAATTATTAAAGCATGAATTATGATACCAAAGGCAAGTCCTAGGCCCTTGAGTCATGAATTTTCTTTGCCTGCAAAAACCATCAGGCCTGGTTGCATCAATCTCATCAAGATTCCTCTTCTGGAGCTGGAAAGTCAAGTGGGAAGGTCTTCCAGTCCTGGGAGAGCATTATTAGGGCAAAACCCACTCACCCAGTCCTTTCTTGTTACTGTTTTAGCAAAGCAAGCATCCTGCTAATGAGGAGGACCGGGAAGAGGGAAAGAGAAGGGTATGCAGAAGATAAGGAAAGATACTTCATTAATCACTGTCCTTATCTTCAAACTGCATTGAGATCAAAGAAGACAGCAAGAGTAAGCTACCTTGTGGCTGAGAAGCTTGACCATGAGCAAGAGGCCTGAGTGGTACAGTATGAACAGGTCGGGTAGTACAGCCTGGGATCTTCAGTTTGCATGCTCCTTCACATATTCAAGCAGTCAGGCAAGCAAGGACAAGCAGAGCCAGAAATAATAGAACAAGATTAGGGATAAGAAAAATATGATGGCAGGAAAGACAGAAAAATCAAGAAGCATTAATTACAAACACCAGGCTGAAAATTTTCAGAGGATGATGTTTGCAAGGGTGGCATGCAATCCTGCAACGTTGTCCCAAGTACTTGAAAGCAAATTTATTCTTGAACATTCATAATCGTGAAAAACATTAAAGTATCTATTAATTTTTTCAATCCAATTTCATTCACTTTTCAATGGGGCTATGTAGGTGAAGTCTGAATTATTTTTCTAAAAATAGTTTTCCATCTAATGATCCTTATGTTGCCACATTTGCTTACAGATACGAGACAGACAGCAAAAAGATTTCCACTCCCTGGTAAAGACTTTATCAATATCTCCATTCTCATGCTTCAGTTACTTAAGTGATAATATGAGTAGGGTATCTACTTATTTCATCAACCATATTGAGGTCTAAAGAATGGCATAGCTAATTTCTGCTCTGACATCAACAGGAGCATATTTTGGCTTCACTTCATATTGAGAACTTTTTAAAAATATGCTGCTATCTATTAATTTGTAACAGAACTAAGTATATTCTTCATCAAAAAAACTTCATAATAAACATAATGTTTCTTCTCTAAGCTCTTTCCAGTAATGCTCAAGAGTGGCTTAAGTTACCCAAGGAGCCTGTAAATGCAGTAGGAAAAACGAAGTGTAGACAGTTTTGGCTATGTTGCATTTCAGGGGGTCAAATGCAAGAGGTATAGCATGAAACATGTGTACAATGTACAAGCACCAATGAGAGTTCTGCTTATAAAAGTTACTAGGAACTGCTAAAAGCTATCATTTAATATATGCTGAAGCACTTTTGAGAGGTTTGGGTTAATGCAGATGTCAGCATTTCAGGAGAATGCACATCATAGTATACACAGTGATTTTCTTACTGGGTAAAATCACTTGCACTTCAACCACAGTTCAGCATTGAACTCAAAGAAAATTTTGCAGCATTTGCAGACAAAAGAGAAGGCAAAATACCAAATTTTACTGCTTTTGGTACAATATAAACCATGAGGTTCAACCTCATATTACCTCATGTTTCATTTCCTCTTGTGCTCCTCTACTCTGATGGAAGTACTTGGGCAACACTGTAATCTAGTGCATTGCTTCCACAAATATGGTAAAACAAAAAATGTTGCATTCTGAAGGTGAGAGGAAAAAGGATGAACAATTGAGGCTGACATTAGTTTCCCATGGCTGATCATGTAAGAATCAGTCCTGTTGACTAGGCAACTCTGGACAGTATGTCACAAGAAAGGAAGAAGGCAAGGTGATCATAATCTAAGGTGGGGGAAGGGGAAACCCTTTTCGCTTCCGGTTTCCTGAAACGCAGTATACAGTGAAACAAATGATGGAGGTTGGGGTCCAGAACCCAAGGCCATCCCTTTTCCTGTCATCAACTGGATTGCCCATTAGTCACAAGGGGGATGAAGTCATCATGATCTGTTGGATCATTACAGGAAGCATCCAATGCCCACAACCATAAAGTGCCACACAATATTTCTTTTTTTTTTCAAATCTAATTCAGAGAATTAGTCAGGGTAGCGAAAGATAAAGTGTTGACAGGGAATTATTGCATGCAAAGAGCAAATAAAGTATGTCACAGTGAGTGAAAAGCGGCTGCTCTTGTACTAGTGTGTACAGACACAAAGAAACTCAAGCCTCGCGTGAAAAACTGGCAAAACGCCATTGGAAAATCTGAAAAAAGTGCAATTTTTTTACTCTCCACCCCACCTTTCAAACCCGAGAACTGGGGGAGAAAAATAAAAAGGAGCGGAAGGAAAAGAAGAGTCGTACCTTGGGGTGCAGCATCATCATGTACAGAATCACCCTGTTCCAGCTTACCGCCACCCTCATTCCCTTTTTCCTTTCCCTCCTCCTCGTCCTCCTTTTTTTCCTTTTCCTTCTTCCCGGCATCAGACTCATCCCAGGCGAAAATAGAGCTCTTGAGGTAATTCTTAACCGGGCGAGAAGACTTGGATTCTTGTCCCCCAAAGAGCTGGGATACGGAATCGTTACCAGGCCGCGGACGAGATTTTGCCGATGCCGGGCTGTCCACGGAGTCCTCCTCAGATCCAAAAATGCTGCTCTTCATGTAGTTCTTTACACGCCGGGGAGTCTGCTCCTGTGGAGTCTCCTCGCCAAACAAGTTGCTGCTTGCACCGCCAGGTGGCTTCAAAACCCTGCACACAAACGAAAATCAAATAAAACCAAAATCATAGAAAATCACTCTGCAAGCAAGGGCTAAAAAATGTAGCATATTAATGTGATTTTTTATTATGGAATTCATGATTAGATGTTCACTGTGCGATACAATTTCAGCACACACACACACATATATATATAAGGACTATGAAAACGAGCAGGAAACCAAGTCAATAAAACAGTGATAAGTGATGACAGCAAACCGAAACACGAAATGTGATGAGCTAAAACATGCAAAGACAGCTGTATTCACATGTGAAGGAACATTACATGGAAACTCCATGCAAGCGGTGAGAGGGCCATTCGCTGCAAAAATCAGTGCTGAAGATGAGAGTGTGCTGAAAAGCATGATTAAATTCAATCCTGGGAGCCAGGAAAGGGACCAGAGGTGGTTCCTAGACTTGCCTATGATGTGCCCTTGTGCCGTCAGAATCGGAACCATTGAACAGGTCATGGGAAGCACCTCCAGGCGGCTGCAAGACCCTATAAATGGCACACAGAGGTTTCTCCCATTGTATATCTCCTGAAGGCTTTTTCTACCTCTTTAGTCACAAGATACCGAGGAAGCTCGAAAAAGTGGAAGCAGAAGGAAAAAATCTGCATTTTTTGCCTTTCTCGTTCTCTCAGCTGGGTGAGCTACACAACGACCGAACCAGAATGGAATTCCTCCCTCCCCTCCTCTTTTTTTCCTTCTCCTTGAATGCATCAGTTGAGTAACCTTTCAAGGGATTTGGTGATGAAAAGGGAAGTGAAGCAGAGACCCTGAGGCATGGGGAGCTTCCACAGCATCAATCGTGAGGGAAGTCCGCATTAACCGGCTGGGATATAATTAGAACCCGTGAATCAGCAGGAATCAAGAGACAATAGAGGAGACAGAAATCCAATCAAGTTCAAGGGCGACCCTCCCCGAAAGGTGTCTTGGCAAAGTGATTCTCGCCGAAGAGATCCTCTACCTCATAGACCAAACCGACGAATGGAACTCAGGAGATAAGAAGATGATGAGGGGGACAATAATGATCTGGACCATATGACAGAGGGGGAAACGACCTCCAATGATGAAAAGAAACCCAGAGAAACCACAATGAAAGACTGTATGGAAGTTCCCTTATTATTCCAAGCCGGGTGTATGAGTAAGAAAGTCATTAATCCGAGGGGGAGGAGGAAAGGCTGCATCTGCTGTGCCATGTCATCGGTTAGTTCCCTGAACCCAGGAGGTCATTTATCTTGGGCTTCTTGGTTAGTCGCGTGCACTGCAAGATGGAAGGAAATGACCAATCTTGGAGTGCAAAACCATCTGCCTTTTCGCCTTCTTGCCCCAGGTCAGGTTAGTGTGCCAGAAGCAGTCCCGGGATGATGATGATGAGGAGGAGGAGGAAGAGGAAGACAAGATAGACTATGGAGTCATTATTAGGAGATACAAGGCCCAGGTCCTGCCCTTCCCAAATGCCATCATTAGGGTACAGTTAACGACTCCATTTCCTATGGAGATAACACCTTGACCTGGTGTGCATGTGTGTGTCTCTCTACCTGCACCGCAAGTGTCAAATTTTCTTTTTTTTTTTGCTTCAACCATGCCACATAGTTGAATGACACGATAATTGGTGATGTGCTGGAGGCAGGGATCTCCTTCAGGCTCCCTCTTCCATCTCACCCCACAAACACAACGAAATGCAATGAGGAAGGGTACCTCCATCCGTATTATGGTAACGGTCAAGAAACCAATCAATCGGGCATTCATCGCGCCCATTTACATGGCTGGACGACACACGCACACACAAGGATTAACGGGATTCGTGAGGAGCCCTATCATTTGGACAAGACTTTGATCCGTCCATCCATCCGTGCATTGTTACTTTGTTCCTTCGATTCAGAGATGCCAGGCCAATAAGTGAGATAAAACTCTCACGACGTGACCGGACAAAGGCTCATTACTGAGTAAAGAGAAGAAATAAACCTATAGCAGGAGATAATTCAAAAAAGTATCATTTGTAATTATACAAGTGGATATGCATTGGATCAACTTGCTACTTGGCACATGCTCCTGGGGCTGAGAGAACCAACAAGCAGCAAAGGGGGATTTGCTTTTCATAGGTTCATCGCCTCAATCGAAATTAGATCTTTTTTTCCTCTTCGGCATGAATAAATATTGAATACTTGTCTCGTTTCCTAGTAACAGCCATAGCATTCTCAGAAAGGGATGGACGTGAGTCTCTCACTTTCTGCTCTGCTTTATTTCTTAGGTAGTCCAGGGGTTAGCTATCCTAGTACCAGAGATGTTCAGTCAAGTCTACAGTAGGAATGTTTCTAATGGGTTAAACTACCAGTCTACCTTTGAGGAAATCAGAACTGGTTTTTTTCCCAGCATATAACCAGCAGCAAGGTATTTTAACTATCCCTGAAATAGCGCATGGGGTACTTATTCCCGGTCCGAAATCCGACTGAAGCGCGCCGAAAAGGTAGAGGAGTAATTACACACAGACTCAACAGACCGTGTAGCAGAAGTATGAGAATGGCCTTGGGTAGGCTTAAAAAATAACCTTCCTATTCCCGAAACCACGTGCCTGGCCGGCTTGCCAAGGAAATTCTTTAAGATTGTGCGATCAACATCTCAGATCTTCATCTTGACGACAGGAACTGGACTAGGGTTCCGCCCAGGAACCAGGAATAGAAGGAACGGAAAACTATATATATATATATTTTTTTTTTTTAATTTGTCCTGTGTCCTTCCATTATATCTTTCAAGCATTGCTACTACTTTGTCGTCATTGCTTCGTCCTGTACTCTCTGACCTGAAGAAATGAAGGGCGTACTTCATTTTTTAGCAATCAATAAACGAAAATGTAGGGAGTTACTGACCAAACGGATAAGCGTTTTGCGTTTATCGGATATATCCGATTCAGCAACAAAAGATCTGAAAATGTTTGCATAAACGAGAATAGTTAGGAATAAGCGATTTTCTGCTCATTTAGATATATGGACGTGAGGTATGTTCGTTACGAAACGACTTGCAGCGATCACACGCCAGGAAGGGAATAATCATCCCAGTTTCAACAAAGAAAACAAATTCCTTCAGTCAGAAACAATCTGAACATCTCCATACAAGGACCTGATCGAGAAGACATCTATGATCTCATGGCGATGATGAACCACTGCCTCACCATAATCATCATTAAACTCCAAGGCGATGAAAACCAAACCACACGTGCTGACAAGATTGACGAAACAGGTCTGGAAACTAAGCCAAGATGGGGAAAAAGAAGGTGAGTGAGTCAGAGGGAAGAGATGAGGATAAGCCTTTCATCTTGGCTGCTCTTCAATGACAACGACAGACACTCGACAAACCTCTTGACAGACGATGTAGGCGTCTGGACGTTAGCACAGAGAATCATCACCACGTCAGATTAGAGATAACACATCATCATGACCATCCAAGTTACAACAAATAAAATAATCAGGGAAAGTTGCTGATATAGGCAATAAAAAGGGATATCCAAGGGCAAGAAGGGAAAACAGGAACTTGTACTCTTCCAAAACTACTTCCTTGTCTCCCAAGGCTGGTCACGTATTTCCTTTTGTTACCAAGCATTACTGGTGTTTACGATGACTCTCTGTCCCCCATACAACATGTATAGGCTATACAATACAGGATAGGTAGGGAACCATTAGCCACGCTTTGGCTTTCGAATCCGGCGGCACGGGAAAGAGGAATATTGTCAGACTCCTGCTGACTCATGGGATGCATTATGGAAACACACCGTTACCGACACGCAATTCCATGACCCCAATCAAGGCAGAAAAAAATTCTCTGAATGGGATGAACAGGTATGTACCTATGATGCATTGACGTTCTCTCCATCGTTTAGGAGCAAGAGGACGGAGGGAGGAGGGAAGGACGGAGAGGATGACACGACACAGACACCAACGGAAAACACAAACCCTTGAATCACTTATGTCACTTCTCTCGATACCTGAAGGGCTGATCCCTGAAAATACAGGGCAGCATGGTTCACGGAAAGGGAGACAGAAAACAGACAAGACACCTCTAGCAGACTAGGCTGCCTTCTAGGGAAGCCGTATGGTATACCGTATAGACTACCAAAAGGAATTGCGACATTATGAGTCACTCTCGCATGTATATGGCGACCCTGACCAGGTCGTCCATAACCGATCGGATTAGAAAAGCACCCCCCCCCCTTTCTCTCTCTCTCCCCTCTCTGAGACAGACAGACAGACACACACACACAGAGAGAGAGACAGACACACACACACACAGAGAGACAGACAGACACACACACAGAGACAGACAGACAGACAGACAGACAGACAGACAGACAGACAGACAGACAGACAGACAGACAGACAGACAGACAGACAGACAGACAGACAGACAGACAGACAGACAGACAGACAGACAGACAGACACACACACACACACACACACACACACACACAGACAGACAGACACGCGCGAGGACATTTTGAGGGCATGATAGAGCAAATACAGAGAAGGGAGAGGAGGAAAATCTACGTGATGGACGTAGGGACGGAGGCACACGCACAATGGCCGGATATACAGACTGGGATAACTCAAGAGTATTGCTCCTCTTGCCTCTTCCTATAGATGACTAAATGGAAGGAAACACGCAAAGGAAAGAGAAGAAAAAAAGAAACAGCAATGAGACTGAGGGGAGATGGCAGATGGTGTGGAAAACGGAAGCGAGAAAACCACAGAGAAAAAGATTAATTTCCCATGCATCAGACCTGTAGAAAGGGACGTGATGTAAACAAGTAAACCCGGTGAATAATGGCTTCATTGTTTCCAATATTGCGCACTTATACACGGGATCTCTTCACTTCTCTCGATTGAAATTCTATGGCTACTCCAGCAGGTCCATCTTGTCATCGCTTCGTGCCATTGGCCTTTCTTTTTCCTGGGCTCCTTCCCTTCTCGTTAATTTGCTGTTTGACCCGCATTTAGGCGAGAACTTTTCCTGGTCATTGTGCCCCTTTTTTTGCGGGCACATAACCGAAGTAAAACGGGAACAAGAGAGTTATGAAGAACCAAGGTACTGCCAAGTAATTGGGATGGGGAAATTACAGTCTACGTCATTTCGGTGCGTGAAATATCGGCTTCCCGAAATCCATTAGGTCTTCCAATGATAAATGAATTACCCTCAAATCCACTTTTTGGAGTTTTCTTTCCTTTTTCCATGAATATGAACTGGAATTCTGTGTTTCTCTTTCTTCCTGTCTTTCGAGGGTATTGGCCTTTAAAGGTTGCTTCTGAGATGGACCACCTGCTTGGAACGTTGACGCTGACACATTCCCTTCACGCCTATCAGAAGACGAAGGAGGAGAAAAATGACGGTGGAGAGTCCCCCCAACTCGACCTGACCACATTGGCATGAGGATAAATTACCAGTCCGAACAAAAACCGTAAATTCTAGAAACCGGGGCACGGGATAATTGAGAGAATTCCACGGGAATCCTAAGGATGATCGAGCCGGCACTTCTTTTCCGTGGAAGTATACGGAGAAATAGAAAGACACACACGAGACGTGTAGGGCCGAGGAGGGTATGGAGAAACCTGTCTGTGACCGACCAGGAAAGAATGGAGAGGGAATATAGAAGGAAGAAGAGGGAAGGTCAGACACGCGTCAAGCCGGACATTCCATCTCTCTCTCTCTCTCCCTCTCTCCCCCCCTCACACACATTCCATTCACGTAGTTTCTATTTCATTCGACGGGTTTCCAACTACGTCTCAATCATAACACAAGAAGAAGAGACGAGGCACAAGGAAGGAAAATGAGACTGGGAGGAAAGGAGAGGAGACTCGTCGAGCAGACGGTCACGGTCACTGAGGAAGGCAACGGTCACGTATCACAAAATCCCTTCTGGGCCCTGGCTGACCAGGAGAAAGGACTCCGATATGTTCAACCGAGCAACACCACTACCACAGACTGGAAGAGGCCAGCCTTGGCTCGATCTCGGGCCAGACTGCGAGGAGAAGCAGGCCTTGGCTTGGTCTTCGTCCTCTCCTTCGCCCACCCGTTTTTTCTTCAAAGGAAGGAAAAGGCAACGCCCTGGCACACTCGCTCGCTCCCTCTCTCTCTCTTCCCCCCGTAGGTGTAGAAACACCACAAGGTCTCTCATATTCAGGGATATGAAGGGGGGAAGGCGAAACAAAAAAATTTATTTGATTAATGATCCGAACTAGGAAGACTCGGGCGTACTGTAATCAACCGGGGCCAAGATACGCTTTAATGAAGACGGCTGTTTGCATTCCCTTCTAATGGATCACGAAGATCAGCGATGAACTCTCATGCAATGACGAACCCAGGAGAACGGAATATGAGATTCAATGAACCTTTTGGTGCAGGCGAAGAATGGCATAGATAACGAGGTCGGCCATCGGAGGTCGAGCGGAACACCAAATCGCATCACTCTTCATGCTAATCAGACGTGAGGCCAGCGAAATGAAAAAGGATGATGAAAGAAAAAGAATAGGCTGAATATCAAGTACAGGAGGTGTCGTAGGCTCTCAACCGAACACAAATGACCGTCAATAGGATTGGCTGCTTCCTATTTTTTTCTCAATAATCTTCTGAGGATCCCGTTACCCTAAAAAAAAAATACTTTGCCAGAGAGAAAAAAAAACATCCCGTGTTAAATGGACAATGGGAGAAATGTGGTATATTCTCTCCCGTTATATATTCTTCTCATCATTCTAGGTCACGCTGGGTCGCACCTTCCTTATATATATGCATGCGTGTTAAGTACGAGTTTGTGTATCTACACGGTAGATCCCGTCTAACACGAGTTGAATGGAGGTTACGCTCCATTTGCTTCGGAAGCAATATCCAGTTCTCTCTTGCTCTCCCTCACGCCGACAAGAAAAGAAAAACCAGGTCAATTCCACACATTCAACAACGATGCTCCAATTCCGCGCGCTCAAACTCGCAAATATTCTTTCACTAATGGAGTAGTCCATGCAAAATGGGATCTTTCTCCACGGTACTTTTGCGGAGCATATCTGTTCAATTCCTAAGGGAGAATTAGAGGTATTTTAAAAGGGAGAGCACTTGACTTGAGAAAGAGAATATAAGAGAACATTCGTTCCACTTGAAGGCCAAATATTCCCCAGGTTAGAGCTGAAGCTGAAGATGGGTATGCATTCGATGAAAGCGGGAAGCTGGCCGTGATTGAAGCAATCATGACAGAGGGATTTCTATTCACGGCTAACCGACTTCCCCCGATTTCAGTCTCCTTCCACTTAGCCTCATTAGGAGCGAGGAGAGGATAGAGTATTAAAAGTGGAGATTTTCTTTCCCTTCTCCCTTCCCTCGTCTTCCCCTCCTAGGTTCTTGGCATTCCGGTGAACCCCTTTTTTCCACGCCCCAAGGGAAGTTAAATTCCCAGGAAATGCCCCTCATGTTTTTCTTGTGCAGTTTCCACGCATTCTTGTGGAGGGGAATCACAGAAACAGACAGACAAATAATGACGATGATGAATCGCTCTACTACAACTTCATAGGCCTATCCTCTATCCGGTTTCTGGCCTTCGGCCACCAAGCTATCCGTTTCGTCCAAGAAAAATCGAATATCTCTCGTGTCTGAGCAACGTTCATCAGCAGAGAATTTCCCATTAGGAAGTTCAGACCAATTACGCAACATTCATATTCATGACCGTGGCAGGGCCAACAGGAAGTTTCCTCCAGTGCAATTCAATCAGATGGGGGGTGTAAGGGCCCGTCAGGCAAGGTCTAGGCCAAGAAAACATGACACGTACAAGGCCATGGGTTGTTATTATTGATAATTACGAGGAAGAGGCGATGAAGGCGTTGGCCGGATCATTTTGATGAGTTACTTTCCTTCTACTGTCACGCTATTCTTTTGTTCATGGTGGATCGGATATCAAGGTCTCTAACCCCCCGAGAATATGGGGTGGAGCCGTGGAAGAGGTCGTGTCCCTAGTCCCATCCACACAAGTCTAGAAATGAGATAGAAAAGAAAGGAAGGGAGGCAGAACGAAGGGGTTCATTAGAAGAAGCAATGGACTAGGTCCGGGTGTTGTGGTCCAGACGCGTGCCAGGGACAATTATCTGTCATTACGTGTTCGACAGAGTGGACGGGAAATGAACTTTTAGACATGCAAGGCAGGAAGAAGACCTACGAGTTTTCTTTCTTCCTACACGCTCTGGTTGAGATGGCGGAGATGAAGAGAAGACAATCCCCTCCGCAAATAGAAGGGACTTGCGACTTGAAACTCTGGGTGGGGAATGGAATGGGGAGCTGATAAAAACTCAATTCACAGCCCTGTGACAGCTCCCCAAACCGCACTTGAGAAAAAACTTCACGCTTGGAAGGATTGTCGTTAATAAAAACGGGATTCCCCCTTTAAGAGCCCTAATGCATCGACTGTCAACTCGACAATAGGGACTGTCTAACGGATCCGTTGCATATCCTTGAAAGGGGAGGAAGGAGAAAACGCCGGAACTATTCTGTCTGCTTTCTAATTGCAAGTGTGGCAACTAGTGGGGCCTTGTTCTTTGCCGGATTATCCTTCGCGGAAGCAAACTGCCCAGTTTTTCCTCATCTTTCTCCTAATTCGACTTGCTTCGAAACTTCTTATTCCCACGGACAAATACAATTAAAATATTCCAAGGAGGAAAAAACACTATCCATCAAACGAAGATCAACAATTGATGCCACAGGGCAAGTCTATTTCGACATGATCTAATTTCTTCCTTCCTTGGCGGAAGTCGGCCCAATTCCCAGCGTGAGGAGGGGGGATGACGTCAGGAAATCGCCCCATGGATATCTTGCCTTTTTTTCTTTCCGGCCATTTTGAGGGAGTATATAAGCATTCATTGAATTCAATGGCGGAGTTCCTGTTCGGAGGACCTGACGGGCATTCGAAAGACAAGATTCCCTTCCAGGTGGGCAGACAAAGGAACGAAGGGGGAGACTACGACTCACACACACATAATGGAATCACGTAACAATTGTCTCCAGGGAGAGAGAAAGAGATGAAAAATAGAGGGCAGGTGATGATGGTTAGGGGGACTTCAAGGGCAAGGTAAGACCGTCAGCTGAAAACCCCATTACCTCATTCCCTCTCTTTCCAAGAACCATCCTTATTTTCCCTTCCCTTCAAAAGTGTCACCGGAGGGTAAGAGGGGGGAGGGGGAACAAAAACGCACAAAGATATAACAGAGGTATTAGAGCATGGCCGAGTGTTGCCGGTATCAAAGCGAGTTCTTCACTGTAAGGTAGGACAAGGAAATGTAAAGAATTGGAGAGCTTCCAAGAATCTCCTGGGAGAGAAGAGAGTTCACTCAAGCAAAATGACCCCCTACTTCCGCATTTTCCTTTTGTATCCCCTAAATAAAAACCTAGAATCTGTCACGACATCGGAAAACTCATCTAGATAATAAAACGGGACGATACAAATTAATCGTACTGGGGCAGATCGAGATCACGACTTGAAGATTGAGAGCCATTGATCTAGTATGGGGAGGTTGAAAAAAAATCACTATTGACAGGGGGGAGTAGACACGAAAATCGTGGCATCACACTGAATTGAAGGTGAGAAGGTGAAAAACAGACCACGACCAGAGGCAACTAGCCACGCGTGAAGTCGGAGGGAAAAATGCTGGAATATGGTTTTTTTTCCTCCGATCCTGAATTTCTCACGTTCCAGTGAGATCGATATGATCGTGAAGGAACAACGAACACAAGAAAGAGCTAAGTCTCATTGCATCGAAATTAACTTCCAGACACCCCATCCTTCTCAGGCCTAATTTCTTTCAGCTCATGCCCATCTCTAAAGATGACCGCTACCATAGGGGGGCATGTAATCGGACCTTCCATGTGGAGAAAGAAAAAAAAGAGGACCACCTGACATGCCTATCTTGTGAGGAACTAAAGGAACATTGCGCGGGGGGAAGGGAGAAAAAAAATGCACAGATGTTGCATGGGGAGGAAGCTGCACCTCGGTAGGGGCATAAAAATTCTCAACAGGAGCTCCCAATCTGCTGCTGCGGGTCACTCACACAAGTCTTCTTTTTAGTATACACTCCTCCCTCTTCTGTTGTCCGATTCTCATTCACCCCATGACTCTCCTCCGTTACATACCCTAATCCTTCGGGCATATTTTTACGGATCATAGGAATTTGTTCCCAGTTGACATCACTTCCACCCCCTCCGGGTCAGAAACTCCAACCTCCGTGAATTATTTTTTACATGGTGAACTTCGTGAGTGTTGGGTGTGAGAAGTTCACGAGAGAAGCTCCGAGCAACATTTCTAACACGTACCACTCGTCCAACCGAATTTCTGTGGAGATTCGTTTGAGTTTCGAGAGGGTAAAAAAGGCAGAACAAGGATGTGACTGAATGAAACGACACATATTCAAGACCGCTTAAACAATCGAAGTCATCTCGGCAAGGACTGCATTCGTATTTTCGGTAAATGCATACTTCCCCAGAACAAGAGGTACTCGAGTGCTGGCATACACAGATACCAGAAAAACACAAAGAAATTGGAGCTACTATATTTTTTTCTTGAGGCTAATTTCTTTTGAAGTCTTTACCAAACAACGACAAGTCCCGAAATAATTTTGGTGGGAATGCAGTCCACACAATACTCGTTTGAGAGAAAAATCGAACACCCTTCTCACGCTTCAATATGGTCATAACAGTCCATTTCCCATGTTATGTTATAGTTCACAGCCAGGAAGCAGAGGAAGGGGGAAAAAAAAAACTTGACTCCTTCCCCCCCCCCCCCCCTTCCTCTATTCGTAGTCCATGCGATGAACAAAAGAAGTGTAAGCTCCGATTCGCACGGAAGAAGACTACTACTTTTTATTTTGCCAGGTTCAGCTCTACAGGGTTCCCACCGTACTGTTTTTTTTTTTTTCCCCTCACAGGATTAGCCTTTTGGGATCGAGAACGAGAGATCTTTGAATCTCTAGGGCCATTTCACGGCTACCCGAGTGGAAAATCGATGTGAATTTCACCAGGTGACACACGACGGATTTCCCACTCTGAATGGACGACACACCGCTAATCCCTAGCATCTCTGTGAACTTTTGAAGGGCGATTACCCACTGCTAATGGTTTACTCTGACTCACGGTATTTCTCCTAAATCAGAAATCATGCAACTGGCCAAATCTCATGGGCTCATGCAAAATGACGAAAAGAACTATTAACTTCATCGACCAAACAACATTTTTACCGAGATCACGTACATGCGAAAGTGGAGGCTATAGAGACAGAATAGTAACAATCCAGGTGCCGGAAAGAATGTCCTGATCCTTGTCAGGAAAAGTACCTGGAAGTCCTGCACCAATACGAGCAAGCATGACGAAGTACTTCGCCTGCGGCGTTGGAGCACCTTCAATATAAAATTCCAACAATTTCTTGGACAGACGGATGAATGCGATGACTATCAATGAATATGATTCATAAGTCGTGTATCTTTTGACTGGTACATCAAGATGACTGGGCAGGACTTCCAGGAAAGGCGAGTGAGGAGGACGATGGAGGAAGAGGGAGAGATGAGGAAAGCAGAGATGTTTAAATATACCTCTTTTTGCCGGATCCAATGCGATCGAGTTCCACGTGATGGAAGTGGGCGTAAGTAGCCATGCTGAATGAATAAGAAATGGGAGAAAGAAGCACTGGGGAACCAGGTAAGGATGAGAATTAAGGAACCCGTCAGATATGGGAGCCGGGGAGAGACTAAGCCTGACCCAGAGACCACCATGTGCCTTATAGAGGGAGAGGGCCTAGGGCTGCCCTCTCCCCTGCTTCCTCGCTCCTTTCCTCCCTTCCTCCCTCTCTCCCTCTCCCTCTCTCTCTATTCCCCTCCCCTGTCTCTACCCCCTCATCAAAGGCCCACCCCCCCTGCAATACTTTAAAAATATCCCTAAAGCTAACGATCCCCATACAAGGGCAGGCATATGAATTCTTGAAACTACTGATGCCATCTTCCTGGAGCAACGATTGCGAAAAAACCATATCAACGATATGTTCTTGCTGATCTGTGGGGTTAAAGTTTCGATTTTGTTTTTGGCCCTGTGCCAAAATTATATTTCAGAGCCTAGCACCAAGGAAACTGCAATCCCTGCAGTTTCTTGCCGTGCCATACCTTTCTGTTGACTTCAGCACTGTTTTGGCGCCCCTCTCGTGATGGATCACTCGACAAAACCCGTCCTCCCCTCTTCCTTGTGTCTTCAATGCTTCAACGACTTCCTTCCTTGCAAGACCCGACTTTCAATGTAGAAGATAATCCGGATGAAACAGGAGACGAATCCGGATGTGGAAGAAAATCCCCTCACAGCCTGAGTTGCCAGGTAGATCGTCAACAACAACCTCGACGATCACGTTCATTCCCTCTCCTCTCACGCTGTCCAGCAATGCATTCACTTCCCTTGATCGCGAAGGAAACGACCTCTATGACCCTATTGCGCGTAAGACTATTCCAGCCAAGGTCTGGAACTCATTGGCCGCGAATTGCTATCAAAAACGAAATCAATTTCGCCTATCGCGGTCAACGGAATGGACTTGGCTTGAAATACAACCTAGTTCAGCTAATACATTCGGGATGGAGGAGAATGAAACCTTCATCACGGCGCGGGTGGTTTCAAACCAGTCAACGGAAGAGAAGGGAGGACAAATAGACCATGAATGACTCATAGAAGCAGCCACTGAATAAGAGAAGGAAACGGAATGGTTCCGTGACCAACATGACCAGGTTTTCCCCTTTCCTCTGATCCGATTACTTCCCGGAAAGAAGCCCCTGAATCAGCACGTGCGTCTGTGTGACAAAAACAAGCTATTTCTCCCAAAAGGGATCAGGCTCCTAAACATCACGGGTAACGAGGGAGACTGATGAGGTTCGATTGAATAATTCAGCTAGCTCCGAGACTCTCCCCTTTTGTTGCAGACCCGGTGATGCATGGCATAGTGGGGAACGAGTCCAGAGAGGGGTGGGAAAGAAAAAAAATTGATGAGGCCTGGTAGATGACCTGGACCGCAAGGCATCAAATGCATGCCAGGCCAAGCCTGCAGATGATGCATCCGCCTCCATCTGTCGTCTTTTCAACGAGATAGTTCCCTAGTCTTTTTCTTTTCCTTTCTTGATGAAAGGGTGATGTAGGACATGGCTTTAAGTGCAGTAGAATACCTACCCCTTCTCCTCCCACACCCATGCACTTCCATATCTCTCCTGACCGAAGTCTGATATGTCGAAGAAAACAGAGCAGAGAAAGTCTCTCCAGAAGAAGAAAGGAAAACGCATCATGAACATGCTCACGGAACATCCTCTTTTTGCTTTTCTTCCTTCATATAACAAACGGAGAAGTACCTATTACTCTTGTTTCCGAGAATAAAATTTCACAGTCCAGTTCTCGAACCGTGGAACTTCCGGTGGAAAACTGAGGGGGACTCCACCCGCACCTTAAAAAAAAAATAGTTCCTCTCATTCATTCCGTCACTTGGTCATTGAAAGCGTTGCCCCCCTCCTAATGGTTATGAAGCAAAACCAGCGTAACATTTCTTACGGCCCGGTTCACCTCTCATTGACCTTTCCTTTGTGTGGAAATTAACAGGGAAGAACCATAACCATGTTCGTGGCAGTGACCTGCACGTACACTGGCATCCCTCGATTTGTACGAAAATCTTGGGAAGAGTAACGGCCTGAGACCAGTAAACCCACTCCCACTCATGCATACATCCATGAACACTTAAAACGACAAGACATAAAATCTGGAGGAGAGGAGCTGTAGTGCCTACAACACCTGTCATGTTCTGGTGTGTGAAGGGGTGAATTTCCCCCCTTCCTTCCTTCCCTGGATGGTTGCACTCAGTTGAACATAAAACTCCACAACGAACCTCCTCCTTTTATTACACCACCTGTCAACTCTTAACCTGTGCTCGAACTCGAATTTACGAGTCTCCCAAGGCACAATTATGGGGAATAACCTCAGTTAACATCTGATTGAGGCATGGGAAATGAAAGAGTCGAGGAACGAGTCAATCATTGGCCTCTCCTTGCAAATCGATATTTGTACAAAAATGCTATTCCTGCATTTCACTTGAGATGTGTTCCAGATTGGAGAGGGGATATGGGAATCCAGGTCACACGTTCCATCAACACAATGGGGCATTTCGGCGGAAATATTAGCTATTAACAAGAGAGAGCGAGCTATTTCGAGGGAGTACTGTAGCCGCAAGATATAATGCATCACGAGGAGTCAACTTTCCTTTGTGTTTTCCCCACTTCGTAGGCAGAGAGGAGAAAAGTCGGCATGTTATAATAACTACAGGACTATCATAGGTACTCCTATTTGCTTTAATGAGACTCGAAGAATGAAGCATGAACTTTCAAAACAGCCTTGTTTAAGCATCTTCCATTCCTTTACTCCTCACATTCGCTTTCTTCCTTTGCACATGTTGGTTTTCAGGGAAAAGAGATCACCGGGAGAAGCAATCTCATCTAGTCTTGAAAAACACGAAGATGCATGCAAATTCAACTTCTTACTTTTTCATTCAGGAGGAAGTGGGGCAGTATCCAGGAGACCTACTCCAGATCTAGCCATTCCATTAATTAGGAAATCAAAGCAGAATATGCCAGGGGCTTCGACAGAGACGGAGAGAGGTCGGAAGAAAATCAATTTTCAGATGCTGTTTTAAGAGCACGAGAAAGCACACAAAAATGAGAATATTTTATTTCTGAACTGTAACCTAAATTTTCCTTAACTTCAACTGCAAAAAAAGAATGAGAATCCGCTGGAAATCGTAAAATTACACCACAAAGCACGCAGAAACAAAACTATCCGGCAGAAAACAGTCCCAGCATAATAAGCTAGGGAGAACAAAAACGCGCTGGGGAAACGGAATGCAAAGATGCTCAGAGGAAACCGCCAAAATCAATAGGTTATGCGTCAAGGAAATCCAGTGTACTCAGGTAACTATGTGAAAGCGGAGACAAGAATGTGAGGGGGCCAAGGACTACGAAGTAAACAAACATCCCCTCAGACTGGATCCAAGAGGACAACAAACTCAAAGAGTGTGCCAAAAAAGCAGTGAGGCGAGAAGTGCTTCATTATACACCAGAAAAAGATCCCCCCGGAAACATGACGATGACGCTTCCTTTAATTATCACCTTTTGTCGGGAACTTCTTTTTTTCTTTCCTTCTTCCGCCACCGGTCAGAAACAACAAGGGCAGTCCTTTCTCTGTAGGGTGGGGGGGGGAATGCGAACGAACCTAATGAATCGGCTATAAATTCTCGTGAATTTCTCACATTCTCTCATTTTGAGCCCGAGATGAGCCTTGGGTAAGGATTTTTTTTCCATCTCAGTAATTGTCCTTCGACCGTGAAAGGGATGATCATGGGTTCACTTTGAACGTGGAACTCGGAAGAGATGCCCCTGGGAACGGGAAGAGAATCGCTAATTTTTGTCTAGCCTGTCCCCTACAAGTAGACCTGAACGTGTCCGACAAACAACAACAAAGCAATTGTGAATTAGAGGGAGGGAGGAAATTGCGCACGGATCAACAGCTACCTACCCCACCTAATGGTGCGGAGGTCCATGCCCCCTCCATATAGGCCCAGTCCATGCTTTCGGGATTGGGATTCATCTCAATTTCCTACCATTACCACGACCCACTTTCTCTTCCTACCTACTCGTAATCCCCAAGTCATTGCTACATCCTCCATTACCAGGATTTAGAGATTTCGGGAACAACAAAGGGCAGTGACTTTTTACGACACAGCGTCCTAAAGCGCCACAGACTGGTGTACCCACCTTTTCCCTACCTACTATTGCACATTTCTATTTGCAGGACGAGAGAAAGGAGGGAAAAAGTGTGTCTCCTCTACTCTACCATAAAATATATATATAATTTGTTTGTATTAAAACGGGGAGGACATGCTTGAAACCGCAAGAGATCATTACGTCAATGTATCTTCCAGCTTCTGAGCAATTAATATCTCCTGGTGGGCCAAATATGTCCTCAAACGGGAACACAAACTGGACAACAAATAAGCTGGCTGGAATCTGTTTCCGGAGGCAAGATGAGGGAAGATGGACGGGAGTCAAAACATGTCCCAGAAATTACCCTAATCTTCATAATCGGCGTTGCTGCTCGTCACTCGGCAATTCCCTCACGTCCAATCCTCTCTGCCTTCTTTTTTCCTTCTACCTCCAAGCAATGACCAATCATCGTGTCAAGGATGTGCAACGGCAACGACTTCAATTGTCTTTGTTCTGTCGCAGCTTCCGACGGTTATTTTCTGCGATTGCATTTAAATTTATTTTTTCTTTGGCAGGAGGAATATTCTCCTTTGACAGGCTGACCTCTAGTGAACCCAGCAGAACTTTTCCAACAAGAGGACGAGTCCCTCTCTCAAGGTCAGGCAAATCATGTTCCGAAGGAAAAAAAGGCACCGGAGTGCATCGAGGGAAAGATGCAGGCCATTAAGCAAGAGAAGGCATTGATTGGTTCCACGGAACCACGCATCTTCGACCATGAACAGAAGAGTGGACCTTTTATATGTACAAGACTTTGAGTGAGAGCCACGTTTCGGCTTCACTACCATGCATAGCAAAACCCTCGTTGTGGTCACTGGATTCCACTATGTAACTCCTTTTTTTCCCTTTTTCTTGGTCACGGCTAAGCCGTATCGAAATGGAGCTTAGCTTCCCCACGCACATGTTTACTCCACAGAGTGAGTTCATTAGCCCAAAACGCCGAACAAGGAGGCGCAATGACTAGGGGAAAAGGAAAAAAGCCATGATTTTTGTATTGCTGCACAGCATGACGTGTTGGGGACAATGGGGGAAATCTCTCCATTAACCTGGAAATGCCGATCGGGGGTCCGTGTCCCAGACCATTATTTGGGAGAGACTGAGGAGGAGGGTCAAAAACCTGAGAACATTCCGACCTATCTCTCTCACCCCTTTCGAGGAAGTGTAATTGAGTCCTGCCACTAATGGATCTCCACCATGATGAATGGCCTGCACATCCAGGAGCACGAAACGTCAAGGTTGACCCCCATGAGCATGTTCTTTTTCATCATGCAACCAAGCACGAGAGGTGGGGGGGGAGAGAGAAGATCACTTCCTGTAACGAAAACGACAGGTGTTGTCTGGGCTATTTCCTGCTTTCTATCGCCTATATCGCAGGAAACGTGGACATCTCTCCCACGGGACATGATCTGACCCAGTTATCACACCATTAGGGGGATGTCAAGCGAACCAAGGCCACATTTTTGACAGGAGCATCAAAGGCCCAAGTGCCGTCTATGGGCAGAAGATCATATGCCAATAGAAGAAATTTTCTGATCTAGCTCCCAAAAAAAAAACAGCTTTCGTGTGAATATTGACTATCGGTATAAGGAAGGGGGGGGGGGGGAGACAGCTTCCCAAAAAAAAAACAGCTTTCGTGTGAATATTGACTATCGGTATAAGGAAGGGGGGGGGGGGAAACAGCTTCGTTCGTGATATGCTTTTTCTTGACGAAAGGTCATGAGATCACCTGAGAAAAGAAACCTTCAGAACCTTCAGTTTCTTTTCCATGAATGGACGACGATATGGCTTGAACTTGAAAGATGAACAGCGTGGAATACATACATGTAAAGGTATGCATGGTACCGTAAGCAAGCACCGCAAGAGCAAACAATCTCGTAAATCCTGCGGGATATTTGCTAGCATAATCCTCACAGGTAGAGCTGATGACAAACATCGGCTTCCTTGACTTCACCTAATGAAATTCCCAGGTGCAGTGAATGCAAACAAGTTCACTTCTTTTTGCTGATTCAACAGTAAATAAATAGGATTCCCACATTTAATCTCCGCTGAAAGAGAAAAAAACCCTTCTGCGCTTTAACAATAATTTTCACCTGCCTACATTCCATTCCTCAGAAAGGGCTGCAAGTAAAGGAGGGATAGGAGTTTGGAAAAACGACAAAACACTTTACATGTTTCAAGTAATAATACATCCCCAGAGAGAACGAAGAGAAAAAAAGTTGATCACAAACTCTCAGCACCCTTGTTTTCGCCACCCAGCTGAGTGATGGCACATGTCAAGTTGCCCTCTAGGTCAAATTCTTGTCTTGCAGTATAAATAAAACGTTCAACAAATTCCTTTGAAGGAAACCTATTAGAAGATAATTCGCTAAGATGTGGAATTTATGTCACTGCCTTCATGGCCAAGAAAAGTTACTGGCTGATGATTCAGCTATTTTTTTTCAACAGACACTTTTGAGTTCTCCAGCCAACTTCAAGCGACATTGAAATGAAACAGAACAAAGGATATCGATGAGGCTCAATTTGGTTTGCAACGAGAATGCCTCCATCAATGTTAAGAAGCCTGCAGGTAAGTGGTTAAATTTAAAAGAGAGAGACAATGAAAAAGATCTACATCACTCTGGGACATCTGCAGTGGTCATCACTCTAGACAATTTTGCTATCGATCTTTCCTTTCTTTTCTTTTCTGACCACCTTCAAATTCATTCACTCACAAGAAAATTTCTAGATATTGAAGAGCTTTCTTCATACCAACCTCTAGAAACTTTTCACTAATGTTCTTAGATTAGTTTCCTTTCAATGCCTGATCTTTGCTGGAAAAAACAACTCACCACCAAACCATTGTTCTGGGGATGAGATATTCAAAGTCTTGTTGCATACATACAATACAATCCTATGTTATTTGACTCAAAAGGAAGGTAAGGTACCCATTATGCCTCAAAGACTTTTACATCATGCCTTTTTGTATCTAACAAAAAAAAAACTAAAAAACTTTGAAGGCAAAAAGCATGACAAACAATAGTATATAATCCTGTCTAGTAGTGATCCTGTCTATAAGTGGACATCTGTGAATTGAGTAATTTTTTGCATTCTATACAAAAAGGCTTAGCTTACAGAGAACTTATCCAAATAAAACTCCAACTGAAAATAGAGGCTCCCTTAATAAATCTTCATTTGGAAGGGTTTCCTGAAGCAGGCCCAGTAATAACATCATTGATGGTTTAGTAGCCCAACTGTCACTACTGTGCGTAACAGAGTGAGTTACAAACGTGAGAATTGTTTACTCCTTGGCAAAGGGATAAATACATTAAATATTTAACCCCCCCAAGCATGTGCAACAGCATATGCCACTCAGAACTGTTGCTGTTTTAAAAAAAGTCATGTTCAGGAGGGGGGGGGGGGAGAATTAAAAAAAGTCATGTTCAGGAGGGGGGGGGGGGAGAATTAAACAAAGTCAGATATGATGGACTGCAAAAAATCAATGAGAACAGACCATCTGAACCTGACAATTTTTATTATTATAAAGCAGAGGTCCATGACCTCTGGCCACGGAGCATGTGTGCTGATTGATAGAAGACTGTATATTATTGTAATGTGGGCTATTTGATAATTTACTAACAAATTAGGCAATTTTCATTTGCTGTAACTTCCACCTAAATATGAGATATGAAACAATTACTGAATGAACACTAATGAAGTTAATAGTGTATTTCAAATGCAATTGAAATTGTATCAATAGTGCATTATGGAAACCACTATTTCTCTGAATCTATCAAATCAACTTTTGGCATTAATATTTTGGCATATCAGGGATACAACCAAATAGAAGAGAGTATTTACCTCATCCAAGGGGGGATTTAATTCCAGATTATTATTTTATTTAATGCACATTCATTTGAGCCCCAAATGAATGGTCCTGCAATACTTCACTTTTATCTGCAGAAGTTCACAAACACATGAACAAACTTCCACAAATTTTCACCAGTTTTCTGTAGCATTCTCACAGCTTTGCAGCATGTCATATTAACACATGTTTCTACATTGGTCAAAGTATTGCCCCCTAGGCAAGGAGAAACTTCAGATACAAATGCAAAAAATTTTTAATCATGCTACAATGCTGAGAAATGGAAAGATAAATTCTGGGGACATAACAATATTATCAGTTATATTGACATACCAGTATTCAGAAATTAAACTGATTAATTTCATCCATTGGCTATGTACAATATTAATTTTTTGTGTGCAGATTTTGAGATTGCAGGAAAACACCATTCTTGTTCGGGCACCATAAAATGAGACCAACAACTAGATACCCCTTCTGAATCCATGTTTCCTTCCTTTTCTTTGAACAGGAATCAACATTTTTGCATCATCAGTTTTCCTCTTATCCATTTCATTTCTTCTAATCCACTCTGTTCAGAAGCTGGCTGATCCAATAAATCCTTGTGTGCTCAAGCTCAGCCACATTCTAAAATGAGTATTTTTGAGCTCCATGAACTCTTCAACCTCTTCAGACATGACAGCAAGTGTGCCTTCCAAATCTGCTTTCATTTTTTAAATAAATGGACTGGTTTTGGAAATCAAATGGCAGCCCTATGTTTGCAATCTTTTGTGCAGGATGTGTTTCACTTGGTGACAAAGAATGTGCGAAATGAATGGCTTCATCCACACCCTTCACAATAGGAGTTGATGCAACCAAAGTAATGACAAGTGTATTGAAATGAGGGTCAAAAGAGATTTAATCAGTGGATGAGGTCAAAAAGCAACTTAAACTGTGTATAAAAATTTGGGCTTCAATCAGAGGGGTGAAGTATTTCTAGAAATAGAAAGTTGCAACATTGGTTGATTTGCAATACAATTTCAGGGATTAAGCCATTAGACATACAATTTAGCAGCACTTGGTTACCCCTAGTTACCATTTCAAAGTCAAACATTATGCAATTTAGATTTGCAACTAAATTAGCAATGCAAGGCATTCATCATGTAAATAATGAATGCTAAGTCAACTAATACTAAATATAATAAATGCTTAGTGTAAGGCAGTGGTGCCCAACCTTTTCAGCTAGGGGGCCACATAGCTAACTCGCACAGCCATCAAGGGCCATATGCTGTCACTAGTATTGTAGGAGACTATTTTAAGGAAAACTGAAGATAATTTTTGTGGGTTAGGACCTTGTGGGCCACTTGTAAGCACCTCAAGGGCCACAGGTTGGACACCACTGGTATAAGGTGACATGGTAACTTCCTGCTAAGTAATAAACTTTGAGGTAAGCAATGAAAAAATATGCTTCTCAAATCCAAAATTTTGTCAGGATTACCACTTTTTGCATCAACAGCATATATACACGTGCATTTTTTATCATCTCATCTACTGCATAAAACAAATGTAATGTAAATGGAGTTTTTGTCCTTCCTGTACAATTCATTGCACATTTTTTATTTTTCCTTCAGTTTCATTCCAGACCCCTCAAAGCTTTTTCAAGATGTTACCTTATAAAAAAAAAAAGAACCATGCAAAAACATACTTGTTTCCAGGGCGATTTGACGTGTATCCAACAGTAAATTGAGACATGTTGAGATGATGATGAGGAGGAGGAGGAGGAGGAGGAATGTACTGGGATGCAGGTGGTGGCAATATGATAATGCAGCAAAGCCTTTATGCACTGAGATCTTGATGAATTTGTGGGGTAAGGTCTCAGATAACTTAGATACAGGATGTTTCTTTCAAAAAGCAGATACCTAATATAATTTGAAGAGAAATGAGAAACAGTCAACCATTTCCTAAGCACACTGAAATTTCTGCTTATAATTAGGCCTATTGTATACTGCTTGAACAAATCCTTTAATGATCATTCAAATTGCATCTGGGTGAAATGGAATGCATCAAACCAAACATATTCTCTTATTTTTACAAAAGTGAAAGTTGTAAGTCAGCATAACCAAAAAATAAAAATGAAGTCACTAGCTATTGTTTCATCAGTAATACAAATAGCTACAGATTTATGAAAAGGAAGAAAATCCAGAACCATAAAGTGCATGTTAGGCTAAGAAGCAGCCAAGTCTGAAGCATTCCTCAAGAGTAGTTGTATCCTCTGGATCTGCCTGAATTTTCATCAAGCAAGACTACATAGCTCATGCAGTCAGAGTAAAGGGTTAGCATAAACCATAATGAGCATTGACTTTTTCACGGCACTCAACCTATGCTCAACCAGTCACCACTCAAGGTAAATGTATGGATGAAGAGGTGGCATCCAAACAACTGCAATTCACCCAGCTGAGCCATGATAAAGAAAAATGAATACATAACACAGGTCAAACCTTGGCTATGGATATCACATATTTATTGACATTTGTCATTGCCACTAACAGCACCAAGATTATGTTTAATGATTAGCAAACGGCCATTTTCACTTGGGCAAGTCACACATACAAGTCCAAATTAAAATGGCAAAATACCCCATTTTCAAAAGATATAACAAGGTTTGAAGTCTAGTAACACTTCCTATATTCCAAACCATGTAGGAGTTCCTTGACGATCCCAATGCTTTTCCATTTCTTTCTTTTGCTGCTCCTGAAGACTTTGTAGTTCCTCTAAGTCCTTATCTTGCTGCTCTTCTGCATCTTTTGGGAACAGATTGGGGAACTGAAACTCCAAATCTTTTGGCTGGAATTAAACAGAGGGAATATATTGGCAAACAGGAGACAGCAAAAAGCAGCAGTATACTGATTATTAAGTGCAAACCATATTTACGAGACAAACTCACCAAGGTGACATAAGCAATCTTGTAGTCTTCATCCTTCACCACATATCCTTTATCACACATTTTTGTAGCACCTGAAAGTGCAGACATCATTAAGTATGGTTCCACAAATGGGCTCAAGATCTCAATTGGTAATTAATGTCAGGTTTCCCTGGCCACTACATTTTTATGGCTGTAAACTGACTTTTATGACTCATCATGGGTTTGTAGGCAATGCTACTGGTTTGAGGTTAGGAGGAGTTTTCAGAAAGTTAGGAGGCTGCTAACCTTATGCATGACAGGCTACTCTGAAGAACAAGGTAATTCAGGTTCTATGTTGCCAGGACATAGAGCACCCTCCAGTTTACAAAATTGGAGAGGTAGCATTGCCTCATTATGGTCATCAAGGCTAATGGACAATGAGCAGCTCTCTCTCGTGTTCTTTAGCTTCCAATTCTCAAACAGAATTCCTTTTGGAATTGACTCAAATGGTATGTTCCATTTAGAGCTCAGAGAGAAAATAAAGATATTTAGATCCAACCTCCCAAAAATGGGCTTTCATCCATTTCATTTCTCCACAGACCCTTTATGGAAGAAAGTGTGGACTGGGAGGAGTCAGCTGTGAAAGACTGGATCCAGATGATTCATATAAAAACTGGGACACTAGTTTATTACTAGAAAAACCCACCCAAGTTGATTGCTGGATGGATGATGAATATCATTGCACCCATGGTTACAACCTGGAAGTCTACAGTTACAGATTAGACCAATAACATATTCCATACTTCCCTAAACTGACAACACAGTAGAGGTCTTTGTAGGTCATTGCATTAGCTATGCATTTTGGTGAAGCAGTGAAGAAACTGCATCTGGGAGTAAGGAAATGGTATGCCCAAAAACTGCTCCACGTGAACTTGAAAATAGTCATAGATATAACCATTTCCAAAACCAAAGATCCATGAATCTGCAACACAGTTACTTTTTCCCAATTTCTCGACAAAATGGTAAGGTTTCAGATTTCATGCCATCATGAGAGCATTGATGGAAAATGCAGGCAAGTGATTCATTGGGGAAATCTAGCATCAAGTCTTGAAATGCTTTTGTAACTATGACAAGTAGATCCTATAACCATGGTGATTGATGACTGGGATTCTTAGCTGATACCATTCCATAAGGCAAGGGTGCTCAAAACTAAGGCCCATGGAGATGTAAATATTCCTAAATTTATACAACCTAAATCTTAATTTCTTGGCTCCCATTAACATTGTCTCAAACAAATAAGGCCAGTAAGGGGGATCTCGTTGCTGCATTCTGGTTTTAACTCTCATTTTAGGCAAAGGTTAAAAAAGAGGTCCCTGGAAAGTTATTGCTGATGCAGGTCACAAGTTTGAAAAGTTTGAGTGCCCCATGCCATAAGGTTCCTTGATGGAACATCAAGTGATGGTTTTGGAAACATACATAGAAAAATGTAGCCAATACGAGCAATGGTAAATAGGTATTCCCGGTACTTGCTATATGGAAACAATAAAAGCATGCCTCTATTTACTTACCCAGCCTATTATGAGTGGCCACATTTACAACTGGCACTTTGTAGATCTTCTCAAGATAATTCCTCACATCATATTTTGTCATTTCTGTGGATACAATAAAAGTGACGACATTTTTTGGCTGAGGGTTCTCAGGTTTAACAAGCTTCATGAAGAAATTTGGAAGGAAGATGCGTAGCTGTGGGTTTCCCCTCCTGAAGATTGGATACCTGAGAGGGAAAAAAAGCAATGCACACAAAGTAGCTTAAATCTTAAGCCTATTATCACAGGTCAAAATATCTGAGTGAGTCACTCAATGAGTGAAACTAATATCTCATAAGCATAGACTCACCATCTAGTTGACATTTTACCATGTGAGCAGATCAATAATAATGTTCCCAGGCAGTCAAGTCAGTCACATAGGCCAAGGCCTATGTTATGGTCTTTTTCATTTGACTCAAGTTAGGTCTAGGGGACAGGTCTTCTTAACTTCCTGTAGTTGAGAAAACAACACAAATTCCACATAGGTGATGTACACCAAAGTTGGACACTAAGGTTAACAAACACTTAGATTCTGATAAATTCAAGGAGATAATCTATGACAAGTACAATTTAAGCTAAACCTAATGGGCAGAACCAGGTCTCGCAGGACCAGGAGTAATTAGGGGTAACTTTCATGGGCATTTAAGCAAAAATAACCAAACAACTTTTACTTTTCCCACCAGTTAGGCCTATACATTTCTCCATCTTCCTCAAGACCAAGAAAAATCAAAAGCATCTGAAAAACTTCGTGGTGCAACTCAATGCCTAAAATCTGCTTCCTCTGCATTTTGCAGAAACCAGCCAGGCCATTTCACCTCCCAAATCAGTAAAGTCCCACATCAAAATAAAGGTTCTGACTTTTTTAAATGTCAAGGTCACACAGGCCAATCACCTCAAAAGGTTACATTGCAAAAGGTCCCTCTTTCCCAAAGCTCATACACCTATTGTTTTAGCTCATTTCCTTCTCTGTTTACAATGGCTACAATTGCCAAGACTACATTTGTGAGAGATCACTCAGGTGAAACACTGCTACTGCAGTGGGTCTTTCCCTGTTTCCTACATGTCCTATTTTCCTGTATGTCCTATTTCCAGTATGCTGACAAAGCAAAGCAAGTCAAGCTTGATCAACTCCCACCCCCTAATTCCACTTATCAAAAGTGAAACAAGCATATCATATGTAATCTCACGTCAGCATTGACAAATAGTAATAAAAAGAAAGTCAACATCCCAGACAAGCCTAAGCGGATGTAAAAAAAAAAAAATTTTCCAAACTATCAGCCCGTTGAGCATGGTCCTAACGTTAGACCTAAGACGTAAATCCATCCTCGCTATACGATGCAAGGCCTAGGCCAAACAATAGGCTTAATATCCAGCTGAGCTCTAACTTAAAGGCCAAGTCTCTAGCCTACGTACCTAGGCCTACGGCGCAAAGCCCACCTCGGTCAACTGCCAAAAAGGCCACGTTAGTGGTTTCACCTCAGCTGCTTACGGCCTAATACCCGGAAAAGGAGAATATTTGGACGATAAAATCGGTCATGGTCACGCAACCGAGAAGAGCCGGTGCGAACTGAAATTCCGGCGGGCGTCACACGGATGCAACACGACCAGGCACCTTACAGTGATGTCTACTTACTCCAAGCCGCTTGTCCTTTTCATGATCCTGAAGGCTCCTTAAGTTCACTAGAGTACTTGAGGAATAAAACATGAACTCGTAATGAAAAAAAAACCTTCTCTCTGTTGAGCTACGAATACCATCTTTCAACTGTGAGCGTTCTGGGTTGCATAATGCTCCGTCAGGTAAGGCCGAGATCATACTCGTGCTGTACAGTATGCAGTACATTGGACAGTATGCCCGTGTTGGATTGGATTTTGCCGCTGCACGAGTACAGCACGAGTATGAACTTGGCCTAAGGCTTAAAGATAGACAAGGAAATACGGGATTTCCGCACCGACCCCGTCATTTGTTGTTCTTTTTGGGATGACTAGCTTCCAAATAGAAATATAATGAGACATATTTGATCAAAAATGATAATAAAAATCCAAGACTCGATACCAGACTGTCCCTAGTCCCTATACGTGATCCTTTCAAAATTACAATGATGGGAAAATTCTTCAGATGGGGAAGACAACATCCGCCCGAAAACTCGGCTAGTATCAGAAAAAAATTCTGATACTTGGTCACTCTATGTGAAATCTACACAGCCATTAACCTGACCCCACCTCCGATTTTGATGACATTTTGTGGATTTGTAGGGTCCATTGAGAAGCTAATCCACACAAATGTTCAACTTCCTTGATATAGTGCTTCTTGAAGTACTGCGATTTGAATTGATTGCCCAAAGGTGCAAAGGTCCAGGTCACTTCACACTTTGACGTCGGGTGACGCGTATACGCGTCCTGCGGGGTTAGGTACCTAAAGTTCGAAGAGACACATACTATGAGTGTATTTCATGTAACGTTGGCCTATGTATTGACCCTTGCTTCGCCCAATTTCACACTTTTGAAGCTTTCTGACCAAAAGATTGATGCTATGATATCAGAATAAAAACTTTTTCTGAAAATTGATTTTTGACCCAAAACAATCCTGACGTGAAAGGCCCCCTGCCCAGTATTACATATCATGTCGTCATGTATACAGGGTCGGACTAGCGACCTAGGGGCCCCGGGGGAAATTTACGAGATATCCCAGTGGGCCAGTTTTTTTGGCAACGAGGCCTATGAATCTGGACAAATTACGACCATAGCCTATTCCCAATCGTCAACTCCATCGGCTCGATGTTAATGTAACTTGTTCTCTACCGCCACCTGTCTAACGCGACTAGCGGCAATGGATTCACAGACTCGCTGTGCCAGCCACCCTTTCATTCCGCCAGAACACAAGGAAGTAAGAATATCGATAGAACGTAGGGCCATTCCCTCCATTCTTTCGCTCTCCTGGCTGCCAGTCTAAATTATACGATTATTTTTTAACTCTCCTCCTCTCCCTTTCCCCAACACATCCCTCCCTTTTCTCGAATCGGCCGGACGATTGGCCATCAGGGTCATATCTCTGCAGTTTCAAAAGTGAGGGAACCACCATCAGAGCGTTCACCTGTGCTTTCGATGCCAATCTGCAATCTGGGAGGAAAAATCCCCTCTTTATTACGGCCACCTGTCTACACCGATCAAACTTAGAAAGGTCCCATTCAGGCTGCATTGAACACGTTTCGCTCTACATATATAAAGCACTTACAAAAATGAATAATGCATTATATTTATCAGTACATACATTCTACTGTTAACAAATACGACTGGAATATTGATCATTTTACTACCTCAAGTCCAAGGTTTATCCACAAATTTCTATAAAAACCAACATCCAGTTTTTTCCAGGGCATTCGCAGCAGATTTTTTTATCGCTTACGGCCATATTGTTATTGTGATCTTTCGATCCCACGGCAGTCCCGAATTGAATTTCGGTGCATACGAAGAAGAAAAGCTGAGAATGTTGAGAAAATACATTTTTGTATTGAAAAAAAAAGAGAATGAACTTTCCTCCGAAAGTAAAGGTCAATGCTCAAACTTTCCAACCTTTGACCTTCATTTCCAAGCAAACTCCATAAACACATACAAAAAAAGGCATTAAAATAGCTTTTAAATGACGCTTTGTTCATATCTTTGTCTTAATTAATTTGAACGCAACTTCTGGACACTCAAGTGATGACAAGAAATAGGCACTTTTTAGCAATCAATTCAAATCACGGTGCTTGAAAAAACACTTGACCCAGGAAGCTGAAAATTGTGTGGGACTTGGTTTCTCAATGAATCCTACAAATCCACAAATTTTACTGAAAATCGGGAACCATCTCAATTCTCTTCTTTGCGACTTGACGTGGAATACTGGGAAACGTGGAGGAGAGAAAGGAGAACCCTTATCCCTCGGCAGAATCTAAACGATTCCCACATCGATGTACGATAGCTGCATCAGAAATGAAAAAATAATTCTGAAGCACATCAGGATAGCGCACGATCAGATATTACTCGCCGCGTTCTCGTTTCAAAGGGGGTCAAAATATGGATCCTCTCGGAGAGGCGCAAAGGCGGCGAACCTGCAGGTCCATCATCCCAAGCTCACACCCCTCCAAAAAATTTGTCACATATTTGGTGACACCGACGTGATGAAGATTCTCGCATCCGCACTAACACGAGGACGAAAGTCCCGGCAGGAGACTCTCATGTCCCAACATTTTCCCTTACCCGGGAGACGCATCCGGTCCAAAACAATGCATTGACGACGCGCAGCCAATCGATTCGGCAGAAAAGCACAATCTCGTTCCCAAAAGGATTCAGTGCAGTGAAACTCACGATAGGAAGCACGCGGAGGAAACCTACGGAGAGAAGGGAGATGGGGAGAGCAGCGACATCTCTTGTCGGTCTTCAGAACTTTGAGGGGGTGGGTCCTGAGAGAGACTCGCGTGACGTCACGTATCAAGTGACATCACGGGAAAGGGGACGTCCATCGTGACGTCAGACGGAAAAGTGACACTTTCTTGACGTCACAGGGGCACCAGGAGTTCTGCTATTCATTTGGTACGCGAAAACCACGAATTTTACCGTGAAGCTGAAATATTGGCGGGTGGTGCAGGGCTTCGAACGTCATTCGCGTCGCTGAATGAGAATCCCTGTCAGCTTTAGCAAGTATGGGGAATCTTCATAAAAAAGAGAGAGATGGGGATAATCCTTCCTGTGCAAACATGATACAGAGCCGGGAAAAGGGAGGTATCACAGGTTCAAGAATATGGCACAACTCAATCTTTTGCGCTCTCACTAAACTTCGTATCGAGTTGTTCTTTCAGTGATTACAGCAGTAGGAACACTTTTCCGGGCCGAAGACTTCAGGGATCATTGCATGTGTCCGACACGGCAGCGGAACATCGACATTGAGAAAAATTTTCCCGACCGGTGGTAGTTTTACCGAACTTATCCATAATTTAAAAAGAAACGTTCGCCGATACTGTACATATTTTAGTGGGAATATCGATTCCCGATCGAGAATAAGTAACATACCATGCGAGTCCTCAAGCTGGTGGAAGAGTTGAACATTTTCACTGTGGCATTCGTGATAATCATGAATTGCAGCCTCGGAACAGAAAAGGTCTGGTCCCAGCAAGGACCTCCTCACATTCACTTCATCCACAGAGCGATTCTCCCGGAACAGAGGGGTTACACTGGCCCCGATGCATCTAGATACGACCCCTTCAAGGCCAACGGGAATTGTTCTCTTCGAACTTTGGAATGCCCACTGGCATTTGCGGGTGATTCCTTTGTGAAGGACGCGCGGGAAAGACGGCGGCGCCTTTTCCACGGCGTTCAACCTGGCCGCAACAGAATGGACTAAGTCTGTACGACGGTGAGGAAAATGCTTTTATCCCCCTCCCCCCAACCAAAACTTGCATTTTTTTGCATAGGAAATGATCGTTTCCACTCGCTCGACCTATCGACATTTTATCGAATAGGACCCCTTCGAGGCGGACGATATTTCCTGTTTAATGAGAATGGAAAGGTTCGGTGCAAGATTTAAGGCAAGCCATATTTTCATCAAGATTGAAATATCACTACCGACTATATTACGTGCATCTTTCATGCGCAGCTCAATGTAATTTTTTTTCTTCATTTATATCTGTATATAGATCACCGAGCATACCTGAAATCCTCCACCTGGACGTGCAGCCATAAGAGCATATCAAACTCGGACCATCTTTCTCGGAAATAAGGATCGAAAGCTCAGTGACCTTGCCACGAATCCCTGAAAGGCACTCTTGGAACCTCTGAAAAGCCTGAATCCCGTTAGCGGCGGGCCATTTCTCGTAGCTTCGGGGAATCTCAAATATTAATAGCTGTTCTCACACCAATAAGTGAGATTAATGACGGTCCCCTCCCCTCCCCTTCATCACCTTCCAGGATTTGTTAGGATCCTAAAACCACAAAAGGCCGAACGTATTCCACTCGATTCGTGCAGCCATGTCACAGAGATAAACATGTCTTCCCCGTGCTTCCGGGTAAGAAAATCAATCATGTCTCTTTCTGGGAGAGGAGGGTCTGGGGCTGGACTAAAGCTAACGGAACCAGCGTAAACATCATCGTTATTTTCTTCTCGCCCCCCCCCCCATTCCAACCGGTTCGTGTAGAGAGACCTGACTCGCATGGGTACCTTCAATTTTAAATTTTACGCCTTGCCAAGGCACCAATTCTGAGGGGGTCATACGGGATCTAATTCTTATCTCTGGGGAAAAGATTTATCAATCCGCTATTTGCCTTCAGTTTTATGATCGCGAGCCAAACGCTGGGAAAGAGCAAAACAATGTTCTGCGCAATACGTTGACAAGTTCTCACCTCCAATTTTGCAGTTTATCCTTCCACGGAGCCAGGAAGTCCCCAACAGCAACATAAAATTCCGACTTTATGACGAACGACATCTTCCAGCCATGGGCTGCATTCGAGTCATAAGGACTCAGATACTAAATTCTTCATTCCTCGCTGACATTTCTTCGTCGCTCTACACCCAATCTAAGACTAATTAATTTAAAAAGCTAGAGTTTAAAATGAGGATTGGGCTTAAAGAGGCGCAGAAACTTAGGATCCACCACACCGAAACACACATTCAGAAACTCGTGCATCATTTTCATGCAGAGAATCGTCACAAACTTCGACATCGACTAAAAAATCCCAATGTGTAGACTCGGACAGCTGGGAAACCCAGAAACTTCTTCCGATTCGGATTCCATGCGATCAAAGTCGAGACGGACGAGCAGCAGCAATGGATAGCACCTAAAATGGTTCTCTTCTCGATATTTTATGCACTTGAGTGACAGGCTAAACGCAGTATCTGTGCGTTCAAAAACGTATGAATAAAAGTAATTTTCGATACAATTTTCCTGCATTTAGCAGTTAAAATATTCAGCATGCATTTAGGGCACAATAAAAGTTGGAAATCCCCTCGAAAAAATGCCCACATGGCAACTTACCTAGGGTTCAAACAGCAGGAATCTTCGCGGATTCCTCGGGAAGTTTCTCGTCCCGATTGGAAAGAGACATTCCTCTCATCTCTGACGGGAGACTCTTTCGTATCAAAACAACATTCGAAAAGTGAAGCAGAGAGCTCGCAGCTCTGCCGAGTGAAAACTGCACGAGACCACGAAAGGCCATCGCAGGCTTGGGAAGGGCGGGATCCAGACTTCCCAAAATTTTAAATACTCGTTCCATCTCTCGTGCAGGACCAACAGGTCCGTCGACTTCTTCAAGTAGTAACTATGTAAATACATGCAAAACAGAACAGGAACAGGAACACAAAATACGCTCATTCGGGGATCTGAAAAAATAAAAGGATTCGATGAAATAACGATTTCATAGCATGTCAAAATTACTTTAATTTTAAGTTTCACAAGATACAAAAAAATTTCCTCGAAATAACATGCACTCAAAGAAAGTAATCCGTCTGCTGGAATAGAAGACAAGTTATATCCCACCAAAATTATGGGTATCACGATGGCAGTTTTCAAAACAGCGTATCGACCTGAACCATCGATCGATGCATTGACAAAATATGCGAAGTGGTCTAAAAAAAAAAAAAAAAAAAAATTCGAGGCTTTGGTGACAGAAAACTATTCATAATAGCAACTTTTAAAACGTTTCCTTTGCCACAGCAGATGGTCACTCGTATACCACGCATGACCCATATATGAATGCAAGATAATTGCAGGAGAGCTGCGAGCATTTAAAAAAAAAAAATTCCTAATACGGCGAATGTTTTATGACCACTCCGTACACCCATCGATAAACCGAGTTCATCTCGGGAAGGGGCGGAGAAAGAACCGAAAGGCGTCTGGAACGAGGGCGTCAGGCGCCATGCAAGCCATAAACGATGGGCTGGGTGTTCGCGAACCGCTGTCTCACGCAGGGAGGGGTCGGGTGCCGGAAGCCAGAGCAAGCCGTTAGAAAAAAAAAAAAACCGGATTCTTTGAGAGGGTCTCGAGTCCTCGGAGTCCTCTCTTTTTTTCCTTCGCTTTCGCTCACCGCCCTCTGTGGCGTTCCATCGATTCGCTTCGCCTCGAGAGGGCCGATCGATTGCGATGTCCGGTGGAATCATCGATGCCACAAATCATCGACGTATCGCGACAGCCCCAATTAAAATAATCATCATCGCACGAGCCAAGTTCACCGATTTCCCCCCCGTTCCAGGCAGAAAAACAGGAAACGAGACCAGGAAAAGCGAAGAAAGGCGAAGGAAGAGCAGCGGGATGCGCCTCCGCCGACGTAATACGATCCTACCGCGTGATTCAATGAGAATGCATTTTTCATGAGGAGCCGAACAACGACCCCGAAGCGATAACTCCGCCATCAACGCGAAAGGAAATCATGGCGCCCTGCCTTCTTTTTTTCACAGAACTTCGGCGATAGAGCCCCAGACAGACGATAAAGTAAAGCTGCAGCAGTTCCGAGAAAACAGACAAGATCCACCGGTTTTGTTTTTTTTTTTCCACGTGGCAAGAGCAAGAATCAGGTTGAATGCCTAAGTATGGAGTCGTGGGGAGATTGGGGGGGGGGGGGGGGAATTTCCACGAACCATAGGGCTTTGGCCTCAAAGCCCAACTAGATCAATTATGTATACTTCGAAAAGGTGACAAAAAAAAAGTTCTTATTGAAATACGAACAGCCCGAGAGAAGACAGGAGCTTGCATGGAAATCTCCCTGGTTGCCCCCCATGAAGAACTTTACAAGACCATGACCATGCAAGATACGAGCATTAAATTTACATTCGCACACACATACCTGCATATTATGATTTATTACTTTATTTACATATAAATTTTAAAGTTTATAATTCTCTATGCATGCTCAATTTCAATTGTACATTTTTTTAGGCGAGCGAAGAGAACCCTTCCGAAATATACATTGATGGAATTCAGTTTTGAGGCCAAAACTGGAAACTCCTTCGACGATCGACGAATTCCGCATAGGAAAACACGGGAACCGTTTCACATCAGATCTGCTCGGTGTTAGCCCCTCGTCAAACGAGCACAAATCTTGTCAGACGCCAAATGCGCATTGAGGTTTCAATTTCGACAAGCAAGGGTACAAGCTCTTACGTAATCTGCAACACTGGTTAGATCGATATTCGGCGTAAATGAGGGCAAACCAATCATATAAAGACAATAGAAAGGGAAGAAGACCTTGAGAGACACTCGCTCAACTGGTTCCTCCACAGATATACAGGGTGTTCATAAAGTTATTAGTTTCAGAAAGCTGCCTCTTCTGCTGCATTCGAGATAAATATGCGAAAACGCGGCAGGTGTTTATCATTAGAAATGATAAATCTTTAATGGCATAATTTACACCTCGTTCATCGTGATACAGGATGCTGGAAAAAAGCACACAATAATGAAATCGCTCTTTTTCTTACTATTCCCTTCAGGTGGAAAGACAGAAATGTTGCAAGATCGAACGAAAGCGGTCGAGTCGATTTTTCAAGGTCCAGCTGTGGTGCAACGAGAATTTAACCTCATCACTGTGATGTGGGGTATGTCCAATCGGACCTGCTTGGACACAATGAGTTTCCAGCAAGAAGAAAAAAAAAAACTTAAAATAACGATTATTTTGGGACACATGAGAAAGGAGTGAAAGAATTAAATGTGCCATTGCCAAAAGATAGGCTTTTTTCAGCACCTTAAAATTGATGGAATCTTAATTTGACGATCATTGGAATATTACATCCTTGGCTTTCTTCTCGTAACGAACGGTAATTTTATTGAATTTTGAGAACGAGGAGAAAAATTCGCTCGTGGTGGTGGTGGGCGGTTAATTAATGAAACCGGTTGCTAGTGGTTTGGTGTGTGCGGGATTTTCTGCAAACGAACTCCAAAATGTCCAAGTGTGGCTATAACAGACGGCAATTAAAAAATAATAATTTCAGGCTCTTCCCTCGGCGTGACGGGTTCGAAGAACGAGAATCGAAAGGGCGGGTTGGCTTCTGGGAAAGGGAGCCGCGAAACCCTGCAATTTATCTTCTTTTGTACGCGGTGCCTTCGATGGGTTCGTTTATGGGTTCGTGTCGTTAATTTATCGCAGGAAAACCACTCGAAACCGCGTGCTGTCCCTCGAGTCGCTTTTCAACTCTCTCAAAAAAACACGCCGATCGGCCGTTCACCTACTTCTGGGAGACTGCGACAAAGGTTTCCGTGGGGGGTTCGTTGCCGTACCGGGAAATCGGTGACCCCAAGGCGGGACGGTGAAGAAATCCTCGTCCCCGGAGATGGTCCTTCGCGTTTGGGAATCCATAAATGTCACTGGAGCAAGGTCGGGAGAATCGTGCCCGGCGACGGGATCACCCTCAGGAACACGATGGACCGAAATCCCGATAGCAAAGCAGCTTAATAGAAAAACACCCCTTTGGGGGTTTCATTCCGTCCCTCCGACTCGTCTCCACTCGACGAGATGGAAGTGTTTCCTCGCTCGTCCTTTTCTACCGACCTCGTTCCACTGACTTTCGGCGATTCCCAAACCCGAAGGACCATCTGCGGGGACGAGGATTTCCTAACCGTACCGCCTTGGGACCAGATTTTTCCAGTACGGCACGCACGAAAACCTCAAGTGCCGCCTTCCAGAAGGCGAGTACGTCGCAAGTGCGTGTGGACGAAGACTGGACGTGTGGCGTGTGGACGAAGACCACGTCCAAAATTCACTTTAAGGACAGGGCTCTCTGTTCGAACCGGTTTTCCTACAATGATTTAACGGAACGATCTAATGCACCTCATAGAACAGGAAAGACACCTGCGTTACCATGGAATGTTTCACCTTCATCGTCATAGCTCAGCAATCTTTGAAAACAGACAGGCATAAGTAAACGGATTTCACGACCACTTTCAGACACCACTCGATCGCGAATGCGAGCAATTTTTTGCGCCAGCATTGTTCAAAGCCGCAGAGCGACGTCGCCCCACCGTCCAGCCGCTCTTTCTTACTTACGGCATCTTACAGTCGTCGAAGCGACGATAAGCAGCCGAGACGCCAAGTACAGTTGAATCCAGACGTTGATTCATGCTCCATCCGGGCAGAGAAATTAGGCTGCTCGGCTCCATAAGAATGGGAACGCTTCTCGGCGGGGGATACGCCGATACGGCAATAACTTATGAATTCGTTCGGGGGCTCCCGGATCGAGGCCTCGCCTTAATTTCACCCGAACCTGACAGCAGGAGGCACAGTTACAGGCCAAAACAGCCCAGTCGTCGACTTCCGGGCTTTCAAAGGAGCGCAAGGAAGCTTTCGGCCGACTCTCGCCCTTTTTTTTTCCTACTTTGCTGTGTATCGAGTGTTTTTCCGGATAGCCATCTAAAATAACTTTAAAAAAAAATTGTTGTAATTGTGATCACTCTTAGGCAGCAAGAGAAAATCGGCTCAATTGAATAAGAATCAACCCACTATTAATTAAAAAAAAAATAGTAGCAGGCGACTGGGACGATTTCGAGACGGGTCGACTCGATACGATGGCCTCATTTCTGCCCGTTCTGGCACGAAAACCTTTACAGAGACTCATCGATGTGACGGCCGGTTCGTGCACCCGATCTAAATCTAAACGTAGGCCTAAGAAAGGCAGCGAGCAAAAAGGAAAAGATGGTGAAAGCGGAAGGGCTCACGCCTCGAAGGACCAGACGACCGCAAGAGGCAGAAGACGATCGAGGACGATCGAGGAGACGTCATCCGACGAGAAAGACAAAAGAGAACGGAGAATTCCTGGCACGGGGAAAAGAGGGAAACCCTCGTCCACGCGGGACGGAGACCGCCGGAAGGCACGAGAGAGAAGCCGGTCTCCTACGTCGCGATTCGGCCAGGGGGCAAGGGGCAAGGGGCGAGGGGCAAGGGGCGAGGGGCAAGGGGCGAGGGGCAAGGGGCGAGGGGCAAGGGGCAACACGGGTCGAAGAGAGAACACGGGCGAACGAGAGCGAGACGAGTGAAGAACTCCGAGGCGAAGGATGGACTACCTCCCGTCCCCGTCAAGTGCGGTCCGGTGTGGTCGCGAGGGAAGCCCTCTGCACTGTCGTGGCCATAGGGACCCGTGCGTTCTTTCGGGTTTTGCATAGCAAGGACGTTCTGGGACGTCGCCTTAACCCTTTCGTTCCCGAGCAGAATCGTATCCCGTTTGGAAGAGCCGATGTATCGGCACCTTGGGATCCCGAGGGTCGAGGGTTTCGTCACGCGATAAAACGCTGGGAGAATCCAGCGCTCGAATCGGATGGAGAAGACTTTTAGTCGTATCCTGAACCCCAGCCGCGTGGCGTCGGAGGGATGGAGCACGGAGGCACACCCCACCCTCACTTTTCGAGGAAAGAAGCCAAAAGAAGAAGGAAAAGACCTAGAAATACGTAGTAGTATCCCAGAGTTCCCGTGCCCCACCACTTCGTCCCGTGCCCCTGTGTTCTTTCCCCCACTTTTTCCATCCACGGTCGTCACGTCACGACCGTCACGTCACGACCGTCACAGCGGGACATCCGGCATCCCTACGGCGTCGTCCCGCTCTTCACAACGAGGAGGAGATGGAAAGAAGACTCACCCGATGCCGATGCGTCCGGTAACCCGTGTTCCAACTGTTCTCAGACGCGAAATCGAAACGAAAGCGGAAAAATCTGATTCGTGAGCTGCGAGAAAAAAGGCGAAAGCTCTCGTTATAGAAAAAACCGTCTTCGTTTCGATCGGTCCGCGTTAGAAGAAAACCGAAATAGAAAAATAGTTGTTTTGGGACTCGGTGGGAAAAGACCCTCGCCTCAAGGTAGATAGAATATATTCTATCTACCTTACCCCCCCCCCCCCCCCCAAAAAAAAAAAAAAAAATAAAAAAAA